>JAJPUD010012502.1:0-49035 GCA_023553655.1 Myrmecobius fasciatus | reverse complement strand
CTCATAGGTAGGCTAAGCTAATATGACAAAAAGGACAATCCAACCTGAATTAACTGACTCATATAGTGTCATACCATAAATTGTGTTATTGAGCTAGAAAAAAAATAACAAAATTCATTTGGAAGAAAAAATGGTCAAGAATATTAAGAGAATTAATGAAAAAAATATGAAGGAAGGTGGTTAAGGTGGCTTAGTTGTACCAGATCTGTATTACCAGCAGGAAGTATCAAAACAATATGGTACTGGGGCAGCTAGGTGGTGCAGTGGATAGAGCACCAGCCCTGAAGTCAGGAGGACCTGAGTTCAAATCTGGTCTCAGACACTTAACATTCCCTAGCTGTGTGACCCTGGGCAAGTCACTTAACCTCAAATGCCTCAGCAAAAAAAAAAATAAAAAAATAAAAAAACAAAACCACCCCCCCCCCCCCCAAAACCCAATATGGTACTAGCTATGAAACAGAATGGTAGATCAGAATAGATTAGATACATAATACATCATAGTAAATGAACATAGTAATCCAAAAGTCTAAACTTTTGGGACATAAAATTACTATTTGACAAAAATTTCTGGGAAAAAAGGAAAGTAATTGGGCAGAAACTATGTACAAATCAATATCTCACATTATATATTAAAATAAGGTCAAAATGGCTACATAATTTAGACATAAAGGGTGAAAATATAGGGTAATTAAGAGAAGATGGAATAGTCTACTTGTCATATCTATGGAGAAAGGAAAATATTAGAATCAAAAAAGATAGAGTATTATAGTATATAATTATAGTATATAAAATGGAAAATTTCAATTATATTAAGTTGAAAAGCTTTTGCACAAACAAAATCTATGCTGCCAAGATTAGAAAACTGGGAAAGATTTTTAAAAGAAATATCTCTGATGAAGACTTCGCTTTTCAAATATATAGAGAACTGAGTCAAATTTAGAAAAATACAAGCAATTTCCCAGTTGATAAATGGTTAAAAGAAAGAATAAGCACTTTTCAGAAGAAATCAAAGCTATCTATAGTCACAAGAATAAATGCTCAATTGTACTGATTAGAGAGATACAAACTAGAACTCTGAGGTACTACCTCACACCTATCAGATTGGGTAAAATGACAGAAAGTGAAAATAAATATTGGAGGTGTGTGGGAAAATTGGGACACTGATACACTATTGGTGAAGTTGTGAACTAGTCCAACCATTCTGAAAAACAAGTTGGAATTATGCTGAAAGGATCAGAAAACTGTGCATACCCTTTGACACAGTAATAGCATTACTAGGTCTCTATGCCAAAGGGATCAAAGGAAAAGGAAAAGGAAAAGGACCTATATTTACAAAAGTATTTAAAGCAGTTCTCTTTGTAGTGACAAGGAAACAAAAATTGAGAGAATGCCCATCAACTGGAGAATGACTGAACAACTTGTAGTTTATGATTGTTATGGAATATTATCATGTTATAAGTAATGATGAGCAGAATACTTTCAGAAAAACCTGGAAAGACTTACATGAACTGATGAAAAGTAAAGTGAGCAGAACTAGAATACTTTACATAATAACAGCATTATTGTATGATAATCAACTCCAAATGACAGCTATTCTCAGCAATATAATGCTCTAAGACAATTCTGAAGGACTCATGAAGAAAGCTATCCATCTCCAGAGAAAGAACTGAAGGCATATCAAAGCATGATTTTCCTTTTTTATACTTTATTTTTCTCCTTTAGTTTTGTGTTTACTGTCATAACATGACTAATATGGAAATGTTCTGCATGATTGTACATATATAACTGGATATATATACATACACATATGTATATAAGAAATAGGGAAAGAGGGAATGGATTTAGAACTCAAAACTTTAAAAAGAGTAATGTTAAAAAATTTTGTTTGTAATTGGAAAAAAATGAAATCTTTCAAAAAATGAAAAATAATTAGAAAATTAGAAAAACAATCCTATTGGTTTTCTCAAAGAATTAAGCTTTGTAAACAAAACAAATTGAATTAAGGAAATTTCTTTTTTGAACAAAATTTCACTTTTAATATTTATATGAGTAAGATAAGAAGGAATTATAGTCTCAAAAGATCCAGGCAAGCTTTCCATGTGAAGTTTACATTAATTATGACTGATTTGTACTATGTAAATGGTAGGGTTTCAAGACAGTAGCTTGTAAAAAGAGGTCTTCGTCCAGAACAGGTCCTACAGACAAGAGAGATCACTAGGGTGTAGATCCTTACAGAAAAGCTGGAGGAATTCCAATACTGAACCGACAAACTTAATATGGTCACTGTCTAGGGATGATAGTCTAGGGCTTAATTTGGGTAAATAGGAATCATGTTTCTTAAAAGAACTAACAACAAATGCATAAGGCCCTTCCTCCTGAAGTGACTGTCTATTAAGACAAAATATATTTGAACGCCATATCTTAAAAAAACATACTTAATCTTTCTTGGAAAGTTTTATATTATTAGTGTTAGAGAAGCCAGCCAGCTTAAAAATAGTCAAGTACTTTAAATGTTGCACTTAATTTCCTAACTTTGTGTGGAGTCATGTTTATAGGGACTGTGACATTCTGGGATGACTATGTCAGAACTAATTACGGTTCCTCTAATAACAACAGACTAAGTCAGGAGGCCTGAACTGTATACTTATTTCCACCACTGTGGCTTCCTATTCTTCAAAGAAAGGTTGGACCACTCCCAAGATTCATTTTGAATCTAATATTAATCCAATGTTCTTATTTTAGACCTCAGATAAATCATTCTTCCTCTGTTTTCCAGTTTTCTTATTTGTAAAAGGTAGAGATAAGATTTGATAAACTCTAAAGTTCCTTGAAGCTCAAGTCTGATTCTAAATTGCTACTATTACTTGGGGACATAATTTTGGTTAGCTAATACTAGGAAGCATTTTTTATTATGTGGCAGCAAATAATTCAAATGGAAAATAAAAGTTTCCTTACACATTCTTTGCTTTAAGATTAAATATCCTCAATTCAACAATGCTACTTTTTAAAAGCTATAGCTTTCTATTACATCATTACCATGAAAATTGACAATTTGAAAATTAAAGAACACAGAGGTTGGTTTCATAGCAAAAATATAAAGAAAACAACTGTCATTTTTTGTTGTTGTTGTTCTTGGCTTTATAATGTTTTCACTTTTCTTGTGAATTTCAAAACTACCATTCGGTTTGACATAAATCAAAATTTACCAGAGTAGGAATATGAGACTTAAGAGTTGAAATGACCATTGAGATAGCCTAGTCTTCTCTCCCTTATTTTACAGAAGAAGAAACTTAGAAATGAAAAGGTTGACTGATTTGTTCATTGTCACCAATAAGTACCTAGAAAAAAAAATGAGATTCCTAATTTAGGTAATTTACCTCAACAGAGGTAATGGAAGTTAGAATTATATTTAACGCTGTGCTTGTTATGGTTTCTTATTGCAAGTCAAATTCAAAAGCTGTTCCCAAGTATGCTGATCACATTAAACAATTGAACACTATAGAGCTTCTTAGAAGAGATCTGTAATCACTTAGAGGAATATGGCCTGATTCAAAAGAGCCAAGGAAATATTACCTAGATTAAAATATGCATTTTCACGGACTATGCAGTAATTAATCAATCAGTAAAAATTTACAGGCCAGGCACTGTGCTAAAAGGTAGGACAAAAAGAAGCAAAAGATAATCCCCGCCTTCAAGAACTCACAATTTAATGGAGAAAGACAACAAATAAACACATATATGGAAACAAGCTATATGCAGGATAAACAGGATATAATTAATGGAGGGAAAGCGACCTGGGAATGTTTCCTGTGGAAGATGGAATTTTAATTGGAATTTAAAGGAAACCAAAGAAGACAAGAGGCAGAGATGAAGGGAAGGGGGAGAGTACTGAACACAAGAGAAACAACCAGCAAAAATGCTGAGAGCCAGAAAGCCTCAGGCACTGAATTGAAAAGTACCTATCTAGACTAGAAAGGTAGGAAGGAGTTAGGTTATGAAGGGCTCTGAATGCCAAACAGTTTTGTATTTTATCCTGGGGCCAAAAGGGAGTCATTGGAATTTGAGTGGAGGGATGATACCATTTGACTTGTGTTTTACGAAAATCATTTCAGTGGCTGAATGTAGGAAGGATTCCAGTGGAAAGAAACTTGAGGCTGTTGTAATAGCCCAGGACCTATAGCAGAGTAGTCACAGTGTCAGAAAAGAGAATGGGGCACATTTGAGAGTGATGCAAAAGTAAAAATTGAATAGCTTTGGCAACAAATTGGATATGAGGAGTGAAAGAGAATGGGCATTTTAGGATTGTGAAGCTGGAGGACTGGGAGGATGTGTTACCCTCTACCTTCTAAGAAGAAAGGAAGAAAGTTTAAGGGGGAAAAGAAAAAGTTCTCTTTTGGACATATTTTATTTAAAATGAGTATTAAACATTCAGTTCAAGATACCTGAAAAGCAACTGGAACTGAAAAACTGGAAGTCAGCAGAAAGTGTGGGGCAGGAAATGTAAATATGATAATATCAGCATAGTGAAGATAATTTAATGCTCTCTCTCCACAGTGGCTCTTCCAAATCTTTTCATCCCTTCTCAAACTTCCCTCAGCTGAGATCCCTGCCTAATATTTTCCAGAAAAAAATTGAGGCCAGTTGATGTCCATCAACTCAGGAACAGCTGAACAAGGGTGGCATATGATTGTGATGGAATACTATAGTGCTTTAAAAAATGATGAATATAATGATTTCAGAAAAAACTGGAAAAGACCTATGTGAATTGATGCAAAGGGAAGTAAGCAGAACAAGGAAATTATTGTACAAAATAGCATCAATACTGTAATGAAGATTAATTGTGCAAAATTTAGCGACTGATGAGTACAATGATCCAAAACAATTTTGAAGGACTTGTGATGAAAAATGCTATCCATATCTCCAGAGACTTGATGACTTCTGAGTGCAAAATAAAGTGTAATGTTTTTACTTCACATTTTTTGCAACATGGCTATTATATAAATATGTTTTGAATAATATCATATGTATAACTTACAATATTGCATGTTTGGTTAGGGACTGGAAGAAGGGTAAGAATTTGGAACTTAAACTTTAAAAATAATGAATGTAAAAAATAAATAACAAATTTAGAAGGAAAAAAAAGAATCATTTGGACTACTTGAAAAATGAACTACCTCCAAAAAAAATGAGCCTAGACATTATATCTTGAATATAAAAGAAACTATTCAAATCTCTTAGAAGACAGTGGAAACATAAAGAATCCTCTGTCACCTTCTTAAAAAAACCCAAAATGAAAATTCCAAGGAACATTAAGACTAAAATCCAGAGCTTCTAAACCAAAGGGGGAAAATATTTAAAGTAGTTAGATGGAAAGAGTTTAAATACTATAGAGCTAAAGTCAAAATTATACAAAACCTGGCAAATAATACTATGTGGGAATGGAGAACATGGAATATGATATTCCATGAGGTGAAAGGTACCTCTAAACAAGAATAATGTATAGAATAAAATTTTGCCTAATTTTACTAGAGAAAAATTTTAATTTTAATGAACTAAAAAGAAGTCTAAGCATTCTTGAGGTAAAGATCAGAGTTAGAGAGACGTATCTGAATTTTATATTCAAGAATTAGGAGAAACATGAATCAGTCAAACAATTAAATGGGATGTTCTAACACATCATCATACAGAAAAAGTCTAACTTGACAGAAGACTTGGGAGTGGTTTACATCTTAATGATTTTAAAAGAAGAATGGAAAGGGAAGGAAACTACAGGGGGGAACAGAAAGAAAGACACATGAATAGAAATCTATAAAAACAAAGAATAGAGGGAGTGGTTGATACTTGAATCTCTCATGTGAATTGGTCAAAGAAGGGAAGAATGGGCATGCATACATGTGAACTCTACTTAGTGGGGCAAAGAAATACATTTCACTTAAGAGGGACACAGGAGGAAAAGAGGAGAAAGAAGAAAGAGGAATTAAATTGAGGGCATATTAAAGGAAGGAACATTCATAAGCAAAGAAAATTCTAATTAAAGAAGTGCAAAAATATTTAATAGTTATTTTTGATGTGCCAAACAATAGGAATCTGAAGAGGTGCCTGTCAGTGTGGAATAGTTAAACAAATTATGTTATTATAAATGTGAGGGAGTATTATTGTGACATAAGAAATAGAGATGGGTTTCAGAGAAACCTGAGATTTTCTTGAACTGAGCTAGGAAAATAATTAATGTAATGAAAGACTTAGGAGTTCCAATCAGCATAAAGAGCACCTAAAATTCCAGAGGACTAATAAGGAAACATGCTAACCTGGTAACAATGTAAAGAATGAGAAATGTTATATGTATTGTATGTAAATATGCAGGCATGCATGTTAGTATTCACGCATGAATATTTTTTCCTTTTTTTTTTTTGTTGAGGCAACTGGGGTTAAGTGACTTACATTTGCATTTGGCAAGTATGGATATGTGTTTTTCTTGACTATAAATATTCATAATGAGATCTTTCATTTTCACCTGGCAGTTTGAATGGATGAAAGAGAAAAAACGGTAGATTTTGCTGATTGAAAAAAAAAGTTTAATTTTTAAAAATTTAACTTATAAATTTTTAAATTTTGAATTATTTTTAAATTAAAATTTTAATTTTTTTTTAAAAAAAAGATTTTAACAAAAATATAAAACTGATTAAATAAATATAAAGTATCCCTTAATAAATAGTTTGTGTCTTTATGGAAAATATGCATGACACTTACTACAGGAAAAGGGTGGCAAAGAAGAAGAAACAGCTGAAATAGGACTTTCTTTCTCACATCTCCAGGAAATTGAATCATTCCACAAAACCTAGAAACACAAGATTAGGCTATTAATATAATCACACTTCTAATCTCGTGCTTTACCAGAAATCTATTACCTAAAATATTTCAAAGCAGTTTATCAAAGGTTTTCACCTGAATGCTAAAACAAATACAATTTATTGTGGAGGACAATTGATTAAAAAAAACCAAAACAGCACATGATAATAAAGAACTTCCCATGACTTTGTAATCCCCACCATCACCCCAATAAATTGTATGGGAAAAGAAATAGAAGGAAAACAATATCTCATCAAGTATTAGCAGTGAATTCAATATCATTAAATTACGTTCATTAGGAAAAGAGATTTTGAAAAGGTATAGAAAGAAAAAAAGAAGATTTTGACAAATGTTTTTTGCTTATTAAATTCGCAGTTTTACAATACCTGGCTGACAAATTATTTCTTATAGCTGAATTAACATTAATCCAGCAGAGAAGTTTGCTCAAATAAAAACCAAAAACAAACAAATCTGAAACAAAAAGAAAACCCTTCTATCTATCTATCGATTTATTTTTGCTGCTAAGATTGAATTGGGCAGTCACAAAGAGTGACTGGCAAAAAAAACCAACAACAACAACAAAAAAAAACCCACAGGCTATCATTGTTTTTATGTTTAGCAACAAAGTTAGTCATACCCATTTTAACTTTGCTTTTACTATACTATATAATAGATTTATAAAAAATATATCTAGATTCTCTGAATGGAACTAAAGCATATTCAATAACAATTTTTGCAATATCAAAACAAAAGGGGAGAGTGTAAACCCTTTCTGTTTGTCAAGATGAAAGCAAAGCATTTCCTCAAACAACTTCTGTGGAGTTTGTAAAATCTTTGCTGTTTCAGAACTAAATAACTCATGATACTTAGGCCTCTCTAGCTATGGGTACAGAATTTTCTCTGCTGTGCCCAATTTACTTCTCCTTCCAATTCTGAATTTCAAGCATTTTTTTTCCCCCAACATGCCTTATTATACTGCTGGGAAATCTTGATTCTCTTTTAAGCAAAATTCAGATTCTTATATTGTGAACCAAATCCACTTAAAAGTGTCAAGTACAAGAGCATTTTTATAAATTCTGGTGGCAACGATTAATTAAAAATTATTTTATCAAAGGAATTTCTATTGATTTCTTAAATTTTTTATGAAAATGAAAGTTTTATAACTGTTTAGAGAATAAGGACTTAAAAATAATTCAGACAAGTCACCCACCCAAACAATACCTCCCAGATTTTTCTTCAAATATGTTTTAAGTACTATTGCTTTTTCTCTGCTCTCCTAGGCAGCAGACACCTTAAAACTTACACAGCAATGCTTGAGCGAAGCTTCTGTATGTCTTTGGATTTTTTGATCTCTTCTTTACAAAGTGAAAGCAGCTTCAAAGAAAAGGGATGGCTAATGATGGAAAAGTAAAGTTATTTTAAAGACAAAATTCCAATATCAAAGTTTAAAAGCAATAAATAGGTGAGCCAAAAGTTCCTACAGAGTTTCTACTACAGTATGTCTTCTTCAGTAGCTATAAGAAAATCATCCTATGATCAATAGTATGAGCATCACATAGTTGCCCATACTATTGATTATAGGAGGTTTCTCTTTTAAATAAAGGAATGTTAGCTACTGTTATTATCATCAATATATAACACTGTCATACTTCAACAAATGTAAATGGGAGGTAAGACAGAAAACAATCTCTTTCTAGATCAAATTGAAACACATTAAAATCTCCAAATCCCTATCTATCACTGTAAAACTATCCTGTAATTAAATAACTGTATTTCTTTAGGTTTAGACCAATATTAGTATACCATTATATAAAATCATTTTAACAACAGGATACTAGAACATAAAATAAAAAACAAACACATTATTCAATAGAAGTCTAAAATGTAAGATAAAATCAGGAAAGCTAATATATCTTCAAGCAGCTAGCTTGACATATATAAACATCTTTGTCACTGTAGGCATAAAGGGAGCTTAATAAGAGCATACTAGAATACTACTACGAGGCTTGTACAGCAAGGAGATCAATAAAAGGAGAAAAGGACCCATATTAAACAAAATTACTTATAGCAGCTCTTTTTATGGTGGTGAAGAAATGGAAACTAAGGATATATTCATCATTAAAGGGATGACTAAACAAATTCTGATATTCAAATGGAATGTAAAACTAATTGGTACAAATCAAGTCAAGAAACATTAATTGTCTATTATGAATCAGGCATTGTGCTAAACAGTGAAGATTTTTTAAAAGAAAAAAAAGTACTTCCTCTTAAGAAGAATAGTTATATATACGTAGTTCTAAGCTATTTAAACTATTAAAGCTTAAAGTTATTTTTAAAAATTATGTCATATACATATGTAGCATCAATTAAAGTGAAAGAAGTGGAACCTATAGTTTGGAAGGGATAACAGAAGCAGTTGGGGCGAGATGGGTCAGAAAGGCTTCATGCAGAGGATGTTGCTTAAAGTTATAGCATATATATAAAAAAAGGGAAAAGCTTTATATTATCTGTATTCACTTAGTATCCAAATTCAATTTAATATTACTAAGACAATTTTGAAAAAAGTAGAATTTAAGCAGTAGATAATTGTTTAAAGGTATGAATAAACAATTTTCTTTTTAAAAAATTTATTTTCTGGTTATACATGTATATTAACTTTTTAAATACACATTTCTTTATGAATTATATTGAGAAAATTTATAACAAAAGAGGAAAACATCAGAAGAGAAAAAAAACAGAAAAAAGAAGTGAACATAGCATGTATTGATTTATATTCAATCTTCATAGTTCTTTTTCTGGATGCAGATGTTTTTCAACCCAAAGTTTATTGGGATTCCTTGGAGAACAAACAACTTTTTTTTTTTAAATTAAAGCTTTTTATTTGTAAAACATATGCATGGGTAATTTTTCATCATTGACCTTTGCAAAGCTTTCTGTTACAAATTTTGCCTCCTTCCCTCCACCATCTCCCCTAGATGGCAGGAAGTCTAATACATGTTAATTATGTTAAAATACTTGACAAATCGAATGTGTGTATACATATTTATACAGTTATCTTGCTGTACAAGAAAAATCTGATCTACAAGAAAAAAAAATTTGAAAAGGGAATCATAATGCAAGCAAACATCAATAGAGAGCATGAAAATGCTATGTTGTGGTCCACACTCAGATCCCACAGGCCTCTCCCTGGGTGTATATGGCTTTCTTCATCACTAAACAACTGAAACTGGTTTTAAACATCTCATTGTTTTTTTTTTTATTTTATTTTATTTGCATAACATATGTGTGGGTAATTTTTTAACAATAACCCTTACATAGCTTTCCGTTATAAATTTTCCCCCCAACTCCCCACCCCTCCCCTAGATGGCAGGATATCCACTACATGTTAATTATGTTTAAATATTGTCAAATCAAATATATGTATACATATTTCCAAACTAATCATTGTTGTGCAAGAAAAATCTTATCTACACAAACGATATATCAGATAAAGGAAACACAATGTAAGCAAACATCAATCAAGGAGTATGAGATTGTTATGTTGTGGTCCACATTTCGCATCCCTCTCTCTGGGTGTATATGGCTTTCTTCAGTGAACAATTGGAGGTGGTTTGAAACATTTCATTGTTGAAGAGAGCCATGTCCATCAGAATTAATCGTCATATAGTACTGTTGTTGCCGTGTATAATGATCTCCTGGTTCTGCTCATTTCACTTAGCATCAGTTCATGCAAATTTCTCCAGACCTTTCTGAAATCATCCTGCTGGTCGTTTCTTACAGAACAATAATATTCCATGACATTCATACACCATAATTTATTCAGCCATTCTCTAATTTATGGGCATCCATTCAGTTTCCAGTTTCTAGCCACTACAAAAAGAGCTGCCACAAACATTCTTGCACAGTGGGTCCCTTTCCTTCCTTTAAGATCTCTTTGGAATATAAGCCCAATAGAAACCCTGCTGGGTCAAAGGGTATGCACACTTTGATAACTTTTTGATCATAGCTCCAAACTGCTCTCCAGAATGGTTGGATCCGTTCACAGTTCCCCCAACAATGTATCAGTGTTCCAGTTTTCCCACATCCCCTCCAACATTCGTCATTCTTTTCCTGTCATCTTAGCCAATCTGACAGGTGTGTAGTAGTATCTCAGAGTTGTCTTAATTTGCATTTCTCTGATCAACAGTGATTTGGAGCACTTCTTCATATTACTAGAAATAGCTTTAATTTCATCATCTGAAAATTGTCGAACAATTTTCTAAAGAAAAACTACAAATTAATAAAAATCATGTAAAAATGCTCCATATTACTAATAGCAAGATCAATGAAAACCTAAATCCCAGAAAATTGGCAAAAAAAATTTTTTAAAAGATAGTAATAGTCAATGCTAGAGTAGTTATATAAATCCTGAGGGTCTTCCCCTTCCAGACTTATTTACTTAGGTTTTTTTGTTTTGTTTTGTTTTGTTTAAGACTAGAGGAAAGAGACCACTCTTTGCCTCAGTTGCTACCTAGACTTAATCACTAAATAGGTATGGCCTCTGTCAAACTGATACCTGTTGAAGACCTTTGCTTAAAAAGGCCAAGAACTCCCAATGTATCCAGGGCCATCTACAATCATCCTGATCTATATCTAGCCATTGGACCCAAAAGGCTCTGAAAGGGAAAGTGAGGCAGGTGATCTTGCACAGTCCTCCCTCAGTTAAATCCAATTCACTTATATGCAATGGTATCACCTCTCTAATGTCATGGTCCTTTTTGAGAATGAAGGACAAACAAGTCTAATGGGTAAGACAAAATGAATATAACCAGAAGAGTAAAGAATGAATATATAGTACACCCAGGAGATAATCAACAGGGAAAGAATGCATTAGTATAGAGGGGAAAACATTTCTTATTGCAGATGTTAGCTGAAGGTTAAAGAAAGCCAGGGATGCCAGAAAGAAGGGGTAAAGAGGAAGAAAGACATGGAGGACAGCTGGTAAGAAAATTTCAGATTATGAAAGAGTTTGAATGCCAAAGTTTAAAATTTGATCATATACATAATAGAGAGCTAATGGATTTTACTGACTAAAGGTATAAAATGGTTAGAAGAACCATTTTTTGAAACTCAATTTTACAACTAAATGGAGTTCAGATTAGAGTAGGGAGCAAGGTGAAATAAAACTAGAAAGGTAGGAGGAGTTATTACAACCGCGCTCTGTTATTAGTAATATGAAGTTGACAGAAAACTAAAGGAAGAGTTCATCTCTTTAATCTGATTCAATATTTGGTTATTACTTTTTAGTGCAAACAAAAAAATTATTATTTTGGAAATTCCTGTGAGCAGTAGATGTCATTCTAAATATGATTAAACGGCAGTATAGCATAATAAAAATTATGCTGGATTTAGTGTTAGGACAATCGAATAAATAAAGATTTATTGAGATTTACTATTTGCTGGGCGGAGCCAAGATTGCGGAGTGAAAAGGTGACTCTCTGCCTCTCCTCCGATCTTCTCTCAAATCAACAATAAAATAAGACTCTGAACTGATCTTCAAGTCAACGAACTCAGAAATATTTAACACTGCTTTCTGAAGAACTTGATATCAGCTTTGTCTAACTTGGACAGAGAGATAAATAGAGGACTCCTGTGTAGGCCAGAAGTGAGAGTGGGACTCAGCTCAGTGTGGCAGAAACTCCAAATTCCAAACACCTGGAGTTTATCTGAGGCACTCGGGACACTCTGCCCTGATTGGGGGCAGGTGTTCTGGCAGACTTGCCTTGTTTAAGGAGTAATTTGGAATTAATCCTAGCCCCCACCGGCCCAGCACCTTAAGTTAATTCGCCGAAGTACCCCAGGGAAAAGAACTTCAGCTGCCTTTCAGCCGCCGTTTTTTTTTCCCTACCTTAAAGAGATATCCACGCTGTCTAAAAAAAAATGAAGAAGCAAAAGAGAGCTCTCACCATAAACAGCTTTTATCAAGACAAAGAAGCCATGACCCCAGATCCTGAGATTCCTTTAGACAAAATACCAGAAGAAGGTATTAAAGACCATCACTGTCACTTTTTCAAAAGGCCTTTCTGGAAGATTGCATAAAGAACCTCAAAAGAGAGCTGAAGGATAAATGGGAAAATGAACTGAAATCAGTGCAAGGAGGATATGATGCCCTGCAAAAGAGATATGAAAAAGACACCAATTTATTGAAAAATAAAATTAGTGAAGTGGAAAAAGAGTGCAATGAACAAAAAAATTCAATTGGCCAGTTACAAAAGGAGCTTAAAAAGGTAACTGAAGAAAACACTTTAAAAATAAGAATTGAACAAATGCAAGTGAATGACTCACTAAGACTTCAAGAATCAGTCAAACAAAAACAAAAAAATGAAAAATTAGAAGAAACTATGAAATATCTCCTAGGAAAAACAACTGACTTGGAAAATAGATCTAGGAGAGACAGTCTAAGGATTACTGGACTTCCTGAAAGCCATGATGAAAAAAAGAATCTAAACATTATCTTCCAGGAAATCCTGAAAGAAAACTGCCCTGAGATTGTAGAATCAAAAGGCAAAATCACCATTGAAAGAATTCACCGATCACCTCCTGAAAGAGACCCCAAAATTAAAACCCCAAGGAATATCGTGGCTAAATTTCAGGACTATACTACCAAGGAACAGATTCTGCTAGCAGCTAGAAATAAACAATTCAAATACCGAGGATCAATAATTAGAATCACACACGATCTGTCAGCCTCCACATTGAAGGATCAAAGGGCCTGGAACCAGATATTCCGAAGGGCAAAGGATCTTGGATTACAGCCAAGAATAACTTATCCAGCTAGAATGAGCATTATCCTCCAGTGAAGAAGATGGTCATTCAATGATATAGGTGAATTTCACCTATTTCTAATGAAAAGACTGGATCTGAACAAAAAATTCGACATCCAAACACAGAACTCAAGAGATGCATAAAAAGGTAAAAAGAAAGGACTCTTGAGAACTTTGTTTTTACTAGGGAGATACTTAAAGTTTGGGGGTATAATTAACTAGATATTACTTTGATAATATGAAAAAGAGAACGAGAGGGGGAAAGGTTGTCATACTGGGGAAAAGAGGGAAAAAGTGGTAAAATAAGGTCTAAAAAAAAAGGAGGTAAAAACAAGGTAAAATCACTTGAAGAGGCAAAGAAAACCTAATATAATTGAGAGAAAGAGGGGAGGGAGATGAGCATTGTGTAAATCTTACTCTCATCAGGTTGGGCTCTAAAAGTGTATATCAGACATTTGATTTCACATAGAAACTTGTCTGTTGCTAGAGGGAAGTGGGAGGGAAAGGAGGAAAAGTAAGGGACAAACTAATAGAAGGAAAAATAGAAGAATCAGGGGAAAGGAGTAAAATCAGGGGGAGGGGATCTAAAGGGTGGAGTATTGTTTAAGGGAGGGGGTCATCAAAACAAAGTACTGAGGTGCGGGGAAGGGAGAAAGGGGAAAGGAAAGGGGAAAAAATAACTTGGGTAAATAAGATGGCAGGAAATAAAGAATTAGTCATTCTATCTGTGAATGTGAATGGGATGAACTCTCCCATAAAGCGGAAGCGGATATCAGACTGGATTAAAAACCAGAATCCCACAATATGTTGTCTACAAGAAACACATCTAAAACATAGTGACACATATAGGATGAAGGTAAAAGGCTGGAGCAGGACCTATTATGCTTCAGGTGAACAAAAAAAAAGCAGGGGTAGCAATCCTTATCTCAGATCAAGTAAAAGCCAAGATAGATCTAATCAAAAGAGATAAGGAAGGAAACTATATTTTATTAAAGGGTACCATAGATAATGTAGCAATATCAATACTAAATATATATGCACCAAGTGCCAAAGCATCCAAAATTCTAGGGAAGAAATTAAGAGAGATGCAAGAAGAAATAGACAGCAAAACTATACTAGTGGGGGATCTGAACCTTGCTCTCTCAGAATTGGATAAATCAAACCACAAAATTAACAAGAAAGAAACTAGGGAGATAAACCAATTGTTAGAAAAGTTAGGTATGATAGATCTATGGAGAAAGTTGAATGGAGACAGTAGGGAGTTTACTTTTTTCTCAGCAGTCCATGGAACCTATACAAAAATTGACCATGTGTTAGGGCATAAAAACCTCAAAATCAAATGCAGAAAGGCAGAAATAGTAAATGCATCTTTTTCAGATCATGATGCAATAAAAATCACATGCAATATAAGGCCAGGAGAAAATAAACCAAAAGTTAATTGGAAATTAAATAATCTAATCCTGAAGAATGAATGGGTGAAAGAGCAAATCATAGACACAATCAATAATTTCATCCAGGAGAATGACAATAAAGAGACAACATACCAAAATTTGTGGGATACGGCCAAAGCGGTTATAAAGAGCAATTTTATATCTATAGATGCTTACTTGCATAAAATGGAGAAAGAAAACATCAACGAATTGGGCTTATTATTAAAAAAACTAGAAAAAGAGCAAATTAAAAACCCTCAATTAAATACCAAATTGGAAATTCTAAAAATAAAAGGGGAAATTAATAAAATTGAAAATAAGAAAACTATTGAATTAATAAATAAAACAAATAGTTGGTTTTATGAAAAAACCAACAAAATAGATAAGCCTTTAGTGAATTTGATTAGAAAAAGGAAAGAGGAAAATCAAATTGTTAGACTCAAAAATGATAAGGGAGAACTTTCCTCCAATGAGGAGCAAATTAGAGTAATAATTAGGAGTTACTTTGCCCAACTTTATACCAGTAAGTTTGATAATCTAAATGAAATGGAGGAATATCTACAAAAATATAGATTGCCCAGGTTAACAGAAGAGGATATAAATTATTTAAATAACCCCATATTAGAAAAAGAAATAGAACAAGCTATTAACCAACTCCCTAAGAAAAAATCTCCAGAGCCAGATGGATTTACATGTGAATTCTACCAAACATTCAAACAACAATTAATTCCAATACTACACAAACTATTTGAGAAAATAGGGACAGAAGGTATACTGCCAAAATCCTTCTATGAGACCGATATGGTGCTGATAGCTAAACCAGGTAGGGTGAAAACAGAGAAAGAAAACTATAGACCACTTTCCCTAATGAATATTGATGCAAAAATTTTAAATAAGATATTAGCAATGAGATTACAGAAAGTCATCCCCAGGATAGTACACTATGACCAAGTAGGATTTATACCAGGGATGCAGGGCTGGTTCAATATTAGGAAATCTATCAGCATAATCAATTATATTAATAACCAAATTAACAAAAACCATATGATTATCTCAATAGATGCAGAAAAAGCCTTTGATAAAATCCAACACCCTTTCCTATTAAAAACACCAGAGAGTATAGGAATAAATAGGCTTTTCCTTAAAATGATCAGTAGCATCTATTTAAAACCATCAGCAAGCATCATATGTAATGGAGACAAATTAAAACCATTACCAATAAGATCAGGAGTGAAACAAGGCTGCCCACTGTCACCATTACTATTTAATATTGTATTAGAAATGTTAGCTTTAGCAATAAGAGAAGAAAAAGAGATAAAAGGAATCAGAGTAGGTAATGAAGAAACCAAATTATCACTCTTTGCAGATGACATGATGGTATACTTAGAGAACCCTAGAGAAGCAACTAAAAAACTACTAGAAACAATTCGCAACTTTAGCAAAGTTGCAGGATTCAAAATTAATTCACATGAATCATCAGCATTTTTATATATTACCAACAAAGTTCAGCAGCAAGAGATACAAAAAGAAATTCCATTCCAAATAGCAGATGATAGGATAAAATATTTGGGAATCTATCTGCCAGGAAAAGTCAGAAACTATACGAACTAAACTACAAAACACTTTCCACACAAATAAAATCAGACCTAATCAATTGGAATAATATTAAGCGCTCATGGGTAGGCAGAGCGAACATAAAAAAAATGACAATACTACCCAAACTAATCTACTTATTTAGTGCCATAACAATCAAACTTCCAAGAAATTATTTTACAGATCTAGAAAAAATAACAGCAAAGTCATTTGGAAGAACAAAAGTTCAAGAATTTCAAGGGTATTAATGAAAAAAAAAAAAAAGGCAGATGAAGGTGGCCTCGCTGTACCAGATCTAAAACTATATTATAAAGCAGCAGTCATCAAAACCATTTGGTACTGGCTAAGAAAGAGAGCAGTCGATCAGTGGCACAGGATAGGTTATCAGGACAACCTAGGCAATAACCTTAACAATCTAGTGTTCGATAAACCCAAAGACCCCAGCTTTTGGGATAAATACTCACTATTCGGCAAAAACTGCTGGGAAAATTGGAAACTAGTGTGGAAGAAATTAGGGCTTGACCTAACACCACATACCAAGATAAGATCTAAATGGGTTCATGATCTAGATATAAAGAGGGACTCTGTAAGCAAGTTAGAGGAACGTAATATAGTTTATCTCTCAGACCTGTGGAGATAGAATAAATTTATGTCCAAAGAAGACCTGGAACTCCTAATTCAACACCAGATGGATAATTTTGATTCTATTAAGTTAAAAAGTTTCTGTACAAATAAAACAAATGCAGACAAGATTAGGAGGGAAGCATCAAATTGGGAAACCATCTTTACATTTAATGGTTCTGATAAAGGCCTCATTTCTAAAATATATAGAGAATTGTCTCATATATATAAGAATTCAAACCACTCTTCAATAGATAAGTGGTCAAGGGATATGAACAGACAATTTTCAGATGATGAAATTAAAACCATCTCTAGTCATATGAAAAGTTGCTCCAAATCACTATTGATCAGAGAAATGCAAATTAAGACAACTCTGAGGTACCACTACACACCTGTCAGATTGGCTAAAATGACAGGAAAAGATAACGATGAATGTTGGAGGGGATGTGGGAAAACTGGGACACTTCTTGGTGGAACTGTGAACGGATCCAACCATTCTGGAGAGCAATTTGGAGCTATGCTTAAAAAGTTGTCAAACTGTGCATACCCTTTGACCCAGCAGTGTTTCTACTGGGCCTATATCCCAAAGAGATCTATCTTAGAGGAGGGAAAGGGACCCACATGTGCAAGAATGTTTGCGGCAGCCCTTTTTGTAGTGGCTAGAAACTGGAAACTGAAGGGATGCCCAACATTTGGAGAGTGGCTGAATAAATTATGGTATATGAATGTAATGGAATATTATTGTTCTGTAAGAAATGACCAGCAGGATGATTTCAGAGAGGCCTGGAGGGACTTGCATGAACTGATGCTGAGTGAAATGAGTAGAACCAGGAGATCATCATACACAGCAACAACAGTATTACATGATGATCAATTCTGATGGACATGGCTCTCTGCAACAAAGATTTGTCTCAAACCAGTTCCAATTGTTCACTGAAGAAAACCATATACACCCTGAGAGGGATATGAAATATGGACCACAACGTAACATTTTCATGCTCTCTATTGATGTTTGCTTGCATTGTGTTGCCTTTCTCTGATTTTCTTTTTTTCTTGTAGATAGGATTTTTCTTGCATAACTTGTCAAGCATTTCAACATTATTAACATGTAGTGGACTTCCTGCCATCTAGGGGAGGGGAGGGAACTGGGGGTAAAATTTGTAATGGAAAGCTTTGTAAAGATCAATGCTGGGGAACTACCCATACATATGTTATACAAATAAAAAGCTTTAATAAAAAAAAAAAAAAGAGATTTACTATTTGCAAGAAACTGTGGTAAGCACCTGGAATGAAAAGAAATGAGAAAACAATTTATATTCTTAAAAAGCTCATAGTTCAATGCAGAAAAAGCTTTTGACAAAACATAAAACTAGGTTCTGGTTTATTTGTTTTTAAAACATCAGAAAGCAAAGGAATAAACAGCTTTCTTTAAAATAATAAGAACCATCAAGCTGAAGCCAAGAGCAATCAAGTTCCAGTTGAAGTTTGAAGCCTTTCCAATAAGATGAAGAATGAAGCAAAGATGTCCATTATCACTATTACTGTTTAATATTATTCTAAAACTATTAGTTATAGTAATGTGGCCAAAAAAAAGAATTAAATAAATAAGCATAAGCAAAGAGGAAAAAAAAAACCTATCACTTTTTGCAAAGTTAGAGTCATAAGAAGTCAACTAAAAAATTAATCAAAATAATTAACAACATCAACCAACTTGCAGGATATAAAATAAACCCCCATAAGTCATCAGCATTTCCATATATTACTAACAAAATCCAGCAGGAAGAGATAGAGAAATTTCATTTACTATAACTATGGACAGTATAAAATACATGGGAGTTTCCCGGCTAACACACACAAAGGAATTATATGAACACAATTACAAATCATAAAGAGAGATTTAATAACTGGAAAAATGTTGATGTTAATTGATAGGCTAAACCAATATAATTCTACCTAAATCAATTTACTCAGTGCCATACCAAGCTACCAAAGGATTCTTCTATGAAAATATTAAAAAAAATAAAATTGATCTAGAAGAGTATCAAGGGAATTGATGAAAAGGAAAGAAAAAATGAAGAAAGGGGACTAAACAGTACCAGATCTAAAACTATACTACAAAACTCTAATAATGAAATAAATTTGGTCCTGGATAAGAAATAGGGAGATTAATCATTGGAACAGATTAGAAACATAATACAGAAGCAAATGAATACAATATTTTAGTGTTTTATAACCCCCAAAAGCAACTATGGAGACAAGAACTCACTATTTAACAAAAAACAGTGGGAAAATTAGAAAGTAGACTGGCAGAAACTAGGCACAGACTAACATTTAACATCATACATGAAGAAAAGCCCTCTGCTCCTTAATTGTGGATAGTTGCTAAATTTTTTATCATCCTGACTGTGACTCCTCTGTACTTGAATTGTTTCTTTTTTTGCAGTATTTTTGCAGTATTTTCTTCTTGATTTGAGAGGCCTGGGATTTGGCTATAATATTCCTGGGAATGCTTTAATTTAGGATATTTTTATGGAGGCAATCAGTGGATTCTTTTCATTTCTATTTTATCATCTGGTTCTAAGGTATTGGTGCAGTTTTCCTTTATAATTTCTTGAAATGCAATGTCTAAGCACTGTTTTTGATCAAGGCTTTCAGGTAATCCAATAATTCCATTTTTTAGAATTCCAATAATTCTTAAATTATCTCTTCTCAGTTTATTTTCCAGGTCAATTTTTCTTCTATTGATATATTTTCACCTTGTCTTTTATGCTTTCCTAGAAGAATGTTTCAATAAAACTTTGTTTTATTGTTTCTTGATGTCTTGTGGAGTCATTAATTTCTTCTTGCCAAATTCTAGTTTTTAAGGAATCATTTTCTTCAGTGAGATTTGTATGTCTTTTTTTTCTATTTGACCAGTTCTGCTTTTTAAAGAGTTCTTTTCTTTAGTGAAGTTTTGTGCCTCTTTTAACATCTGGCCAAAATTTTTTTTTAAAGAGTTATTTTCTTCAGTATTTCTTTATGCTTTTTAAAAAAAAAAAACTGTTAATTTTCTTCATAATTTTCTTGCATTGCTCTTATTTTTCTTCTCTATTTTTCCTCTTATTTGATCTTCCTTTGTCTTTTTTAAAAAAAATCTCTTTATCTCTTCTAGAATTTTTTTAAAAACTTTTGTCCAATTAACATTTTTCTTTGAGGCTTGTAAATGTATTCATGTTATCATCTTCTTCTGAATTTGCATTCTGAGAGGATGTGTGTGCCTGTGTGTGTGTGTATGTGTGTGTGTGTGTATAGGTGTACTCATTTTTTATACCCTATTTCTTTCTTTCTTTCTTTTTTTCTGAGGCAATTCTGAGGCAACTTGCCCAGGGCCACACAGCTAGGAAGTGTTAAGTGTCTGAGACCAGATTTGAACTTAGGTCCTTCTGACTTCAGAGCTGATGCTCTATGTACTGTGCCACCTAGATGCCCCATACCCTATTTCTTGATTTTGAACTTTATGCTAGAATTGAGCTCTGCTCATCTCTGGATAGCAGTGGTAGTAGAGGATCACCATATCGAGTTTTAGACATTTTTGTTCTGTTCTATTCACACCTAATTTTGTAGGTCTTTAAGTTTTGGGTGCTTACAAAAGAGTGTGATCTGGAGAAAGGTATGTTTATTAATCTTTCTGCCTGCGTTTTGGTCCTTAACTAGAAAAGGTCCCTTCTCCCTTGGAATTGCAAGTACTAGTGTTCCTTTTCTCTCTGGAACTGCAACCGGGAAAAAGGGGGCCTTGTTCTTGGCACCCTGGAACTGAAACTACTTTTTGGGCTCCTTTGCAAATAAAAATATTCCTCTCCATCCTGTAACTGTGACCTGGAACTGAGTAATGGCCATCAGAGTTGCCAAACGTTGCCTTGTCTTTTGTGCAGTGCCCACTCAGGGGCACTCTATATTTCTGACCACATGTCCAATCTCCTTAGCTTCTCTGTGTGCTGAGAGGATCTGAAAATCCTGCAGCTGGTGTGGCAGCTACACCTGGTGTTGATGCCATGCTGTGCTGACAGCCAGTTCCCCCGTCGGTGCTGTAGACGTTTCTTTCTAACCTCCTGTGTGGAATACTGTCTCACCCAGCTCTTTTGTTGTCTATGCCACCCCAGAAGTCAATTCAATATATTTTTAAAAATTGTTTGGGGAGTGGGGCACTAGGTGGTGCAGTGGATAGAGTATCAGCCCTGAAGTCAGGAGGGCCTGAGTTCAAATCTGGGCTCAGACACTTAACACTTCCTAGCTGTGTGATCCTGGGCAAGTCACTTAACCCCAATTGCCTCAGCAAAAAAATTAAAAATAAATAAAAATTGGGGAGAATATTAGGAGAGTTTGGCTAGAATGCACCTTCTATTCTTCCATTTGGCTCCAAGCTCAATCTTTACAAATTCCAGATTTTTTCCTTCAGTTTTCTCTATCATTTACTCTCTGATTCCTTTCCTTTTGATGACAGGTCAAAGCTAGAATCAAAAGCTATATCAGCCTCCTTCCAAACTAGGAAATTCACTTTTCACTAAATGCAGTCTCTGTTCCAACTAGCCTCTAGAGGGATCAAAATTGACTTCCAGTCTCCTTTCCTTTATTCCTAGGGGAGGCCTCCATATGGTGGTACCCTGCCTCAATCCTCTCTTTTTCTTAGAATCAGTCTGGTTCAGGGACACTATTCCAGGCACAGAAAGCTTTCACTTTCCTATACCTCAACTAACTTTGCATGGTGCAGGGTTGGGGTGGCAGATTTGAATTATATTGTTTGTTGCCTCAGAATATAATGGTACGGACCAGGAGTGGGGAGTCAGATTAGTCTGTAGATTCTATAGCAGTAGGAAGTAAATTGATGAGTCAGGTCCAAATCACCACAAGTCTGTGGGTTCTGTTGTATAGATCTTCCAAAGATTAGGACTAATAGGAGAAAGGGTACTGAGTGAGCATATTAGGAACTGGGGATTTGCATTCTCAGAAAGTTCATCCAGTTGTTACCTTGTTAGAGTTCTCAGTATTTTAAATGAGGACAGATGCAATTCCTTTCAGTTTCACACACAACTCTTATGTTGGAGAGGTTTGACATTGAGAGGACTAGAAAAAATGACTAGTTCTCTATCCTGATCGTCATGAGACTCAGGACAATATAAAGGAGATTAATGCAAATATATTATAACTAAACTCACTGACAAATATTTCAAGGATTTCAAGAAGTAATTTTCTGAAGAAGAAATACATACAATCAATAATCACTTGGACATCATTTATAAGCAAAACACAAATTAAAACTCAGGTTCAATATAATATCTATAATGTTGGTAAAGATAGAAAAGGAAAACGACACTTGCTAGAGGCTCTGAGAAGACAGGAACACTTAAACACTATTGGTAGACCTGTGAAATGGTCCAATCATTCTGAAAATAATTTGAAATTTAATACTTTGGGTCTCAGTTTCTAAAATAACAATAGAAACTATAAATTCTACAACTTACTACTCAGGATATTTAGGGGATCAAAATCGCAAACTTTAAAGTGTTACATGACTTAGCTGCATTTTCTTCAGACCTAATGCTTAACATTACTCTTTGCTCCAAAAAAAGATTCATCTTTTCACTCTTCTTTTAAAGTACAATGATCATTTCTACCTCTACATCTTTGCAGAAGCTGTTTCCTCAACTTGGAATCCCTTTCATTTTTTTTTTTTTTTGACCATTCAGCAACAAATTCTTCCTCCAAGATTCAATTCAAATGCTGCTTTCTACTGAAAGTCTTCCCTAATTATGCCAGCTCATAGTTTTTGTTTTTTGTTTTTTTAATCTTCTTCTTTATCTTTATCTTCTCTGGTAAAGTACTAATCAATTCTACCAATCAGTTTAATACTCAATATGTATCCTTATAATATTGCTGAATTAATTATAGTTCCCTTCACAATAGAGACTATATGATACGTTTCTATTCTGTATTACCCTCCAGTGACCAGCACATTCACACACATGTGCACATGTGCACTCACATTCAAACACACACACAATAAGTGTTAACATTCACTCAATATTTTGAATCTAATTGAATTGATGATCATATGAATAGAGAATATTAGAATATGAATAGAGAAACTGACCTTAACTGTACTAGAAAGTTAACTCCAATAATCTAGATGCAAGTTTTTACCTTATTTTTGTGTCACAATTCCTTCTGATCCTCTTTTGCAATCTGATAAAATTTGTGAACTGCATTTTAAAATGTTTTAAAATATGCATAATAAAATGTATGAGATTTTGAAAGAAACCAATTATAATGAGAGATAATTATCAAAATATTTTTTAAAAGGTCATTGATTCCCTCCCTATGATTAGAATCCCTGTAACAGCTTCTTGTGACTGTACTACCAATTCACTGCTATAAAAGCATAAACCCTTATACTAGAAATAAAACAAGAAAAACAAATAGTATTTACTTTTCTTCAGAAGTAAAGATGTCAAAACAACCATTGGCCAGCATTTGGTCCAGCATCTTCAGAAATGGTACAGAAACCCTAAGGGGAAAAAAATACACATGAACATAAGATTAACTCTTAAATTACTACTCAGTTAAAGTGACATCTTCTAGATAAGACTTATCTTACTGCACCCCACCTTAACTCCTCTCCAACAACAAAAAGTTGGTGTGTGTGTGTGTGTGTGTGTGTATGTGTGTGTGTGTGTGTGTGTGTGTGTGCATCTCAGGACTTCCTCTGGCTCAGAGATTCCAATAAAGGTAATCACTGACCAAGTTATTAATAAGTAGAAGTGGAATTATTCTTGAGGGCAGGTATACCCCCCATGAAATCAACAAAAGGCCAAGAAATGCTGTAGAGTCTAGCTTTAATATCAAGTTCAAAGTCCAAAAGTGGGTTGATAAGCTGAGCAAAAAAAAAAAAGAGAGGGGAAAAAAAAAGAGAAGAAAAAAAGATCCTACCATAAAGAGAGATGAGGGAGATGAGGGTGGCAAGGAAGCCAAAGATACAAACACAGAAGAAGAAAACAATTCTAAAACATCTACTAAAAAAGTGTTGGAGAGAAACTCACCTTGGACAAACTAGAATTTCTAGAAGAAATGAAGCAAGTGTTAAAAAAAAAGAGAGAGAGTTAACATTCTTTTTCTAAATAAGAGGGCTTTTAGGAAAATCTGAAAAGGGGATGAGACCTATGGAAGATAGAATTGGAAAAGGAATTAGGCAAAGATGTATAAAGGCTTGCCCAAGCAACAAATTCCCTCAAATTTAAATGGATCAAACAGAAGCAGTTTTGGTAAGATAAGTTCAAGGTATCTGAACCAGATAAATTATATTCTCTCCTACAGAAAGCAGCAAATATGATCGTTCAATAACTGTTAATGGTATCTGAAAAGTCACAAAATAGAGAAGGACTGCAAGACTAGAAAAGAATAAATATTATTCAAAATTTCAAAACAGAGAATAGAGTCTACAAACTCTGGTTTTAAACTTGTCACAAATATAAGAGAGTACGGTTGATTAAACATTAGTTCATCTGAAAAAAGATCCACAGATCATAGACAGCAAGTTCAGTATGAGTCAGTAGTATGACATTGCAGTAAAATATGTGATGTAATTAAGGATTACATTAAGAAGACTGGCCTCCGGGAAAAAAATTAAGTGATCTTTTTATGCACTGCCCTTGTCAGACCATATGTAGAAAGTAATTCATGGCACCCCAGTTTAAGAAGGAGGACATTAATAATCAGCTAACTGTTCAAAGGAGGGCCAATAGACTAATGGAGGACTTTGTGTCCATGTTATATCAATCAATCAATCAAAAAGTAATTGTAAAAATACTGCTACATGTAGGGGCAGGAGTAGGAATGGGGTAAAGTCACGGAGTCAAGATGATGAAGTAGGGAGGCACTATGGCTGGGATTTCCTAATATTTCTCTTCAAACAACTTTCAATACTTCAAATTAAATTCTCAAGCTTAAAAACCAATAGAAAGGGGGGAAAAGACATTTTTTTCCAGCCAAAGACAACTTAATTTCATTTATTTATTTATTTGCTGAGGCAAATGGGGTTAAGTGACTTGCCTAGGGTCACACATCCAGGAAGTGTTAAGTGTCGGAGGCCCAATTTGAACTCAGGCCCTCCTGACTTCAGGGCTGGTGCTCTATCCACTGCACCACCTTGCTGTCCCAAAGACATAAGTAGAGATCTGTGATACTGAGGTAAATGCTAGCTCATACCATACATGGCAATAACAACAGCTGGAGACCTTTTCAGCCTCTGCTGCAACAGCAGTTTCAGGAGCTCTCATCCCAGACACTGTAAGGAGATTGGGCAATTGGTCAGAAAGAGATGACTGGGAACCATCTGCTAGCACTAGGCATAGACCAAACTCACTGTCCGGTAACTCCATTACCTAATCCCACTTATGGATCACCATTCCAAAGCAGAGAGGAATGTTTTTGGTCAAAGAGATCAGGTGCCTGGCAGAATGCAACCCAAGAGGGTGGTAACCACACTTCTTTCCAGGTCACACCACTTTGGAAACACAAACTTAAAAATCCCCAAAACTAGCTCTGAAAATAGGAGCTCAAAAGAGCTGAACACTTGGGCCAGTTTGTTTCCCATCTTTTACCCCCTCAGGAGAGCATATGTCAACTTTAACATGAGTCTGAGTCAAGAAACAGGTAGGGGAAATGAGAAACAACAACAAAAAAGAACCTGATCATAAAAATTTCCTATGTTGACAGTGAAGGTCAAGATATAAACTGAGAAGACAATAGTTTCAAAACATCTACAACTACATGTATAAATATATACACAATAAATATAAAAGAAATAAATACAAATAAATATAAAGTGTTAACTACAAGGTAGTTCAGGAGGGAATACAGTAGCAGTTGAGGGAATAAGGAATGACATGAAGTAGTGAGTTACAATTAAATCTTGAAGACAGATAAGGATTTGATGAAGGTGAAGTGAGAAGAGAATATATATTCTAGGCAATGTTCATAGCAAAAGCAGAGACAAGAGATGTAATGTGTGAAAAGGAAGGACAAAATGAACCAAATTATAGTGTGGAAAGGGGGAGTAATGAACAAATAAATTAGAAAGATAGGCTGGGGGGTGGTAGATTCTAAGAAGTAAACAGAAGCATACATTGAGAAACATGCATGAAGTGCTAAGGAGTCACTGGAAGTTTACTGATTTTATATTAAGGCAGGCTGAAAGAAGTTGGAGAAGAGAAGACTAGAGGAGGATATATTCGCTGCATTCTAAGTCTGAAGGATTATTATGTAAAAGAGGCATTTGATTTCCTGTCTGGTCCCATGGGGTAGAAAAAGAAATTGGTGGAAGTTGAAAAATTTAAGCTTTGATGTCATTTACCCCAAAAAAACCCCAAACTTCCTAACAATTTCAGTAATTCCAAAATTTAACAGATTGCCTCAGTAGATAATGGGTTTCCTTTCATTAGAACTCTTCAAAGAAAAAGTAGATAGCCACTTGTTTGGTGTGTTACACTAAAAATTCCTTTCAAAAATGGATTAAAAGTAGAAGGCAACTGAGGTTCCCTAACTATTCTAAATTCTTTTGATTTTTATGTTTCTGCAATACAAGACAACATTAAGAGTATTATGGAAAATTAGAAATTTCACAAATTATAAACAGAAAAAGTAAATGACTACACTTTGGATAATAGATGTAAGCTACTCTAAAGTATAGGACTTTCTCCAAAATCTGCATGTAAATATGATTTGTATATATCAAATCACATGTGATTTGTGATATGTGATATTTTAGAGGTATATGCATAATCCTTGGTTCTGACTGATCTGTAACAACACTTCAGAAGAATAATTAATTATTATAAGAATAATCATTATTAACTACTAATCTAATCTAATTACATAGACATGCACTAGAAGTGATATCTTTTTTTAAAGAAGAGAAATGTCCTAAAAGGCAGATCCAAAATGGAGTTACATCCCAGGTGAAGGTTATAAAAATGCCAAGTTGACAAATGCCAGGAAAGGCCAGGAAAATTATTTTATTGCAATTAGTAAATAATCTGAATTTAACAGTTTTGCTTCCTCTTTGCTTGTGTTTATTTCTTTGATTTGTTTTTTACTGATGTAGGTTCCCAGTGTCCAGAGCCCTCTTTGTCTACCTGTGCTGAACAAGGATAGAAAAGTGAATTGTGACTTTTTTGGGATTTTCTGCTCAAGATTTATTTTTGATCTATTTATTTTTGATCAAGATTTATTTTTGAGAGGGAGGTTGGGAAGATTCATCCAGATACTCTGACATCTAGATTCAGCTTCCAATTATATTCATATTTTAATGTTTTATTCAGCTCTAGTTTTTTATTTGTTTTTCATCAGGAAAACTATTTTATTCCATTAAAGACACATATTTTTACCTATAGGATTATACAGTTTTCCTGAATGAGCTAATCTTGTAAGCTTATAATGTATGCTTTCTAAAATAATCACATTCTAAACTGTGGCTCCTCAGCATTTCTGGCTGTTTCCAATACTTTTTGCTGGGAGATTTCATGATGGATTTTCCTTCAGGAGACGCACATTTTCTTTTGTGATTTCCTGAAATACTATTTCTAGGCTTTTTTTTTTTTTCCCCAGAGTCCAATGAATCCCAAATGATCCCTAAGGTATTTTCCCCAGGTCAGTTGTTTTTGCTGTGAGATACCTTATGTTTTGTTCTGGTTTTTTTTTTTTTTTTTTTCAGTCTTTTGGCTGTTTTTTGTCAAACTTTCTGTTTAATCTATTCTCATTTTTCAAGGAGTTTGTTTCTTGAGTGAAGTTTTATACCTCTTTGTGCTAAATGTCATTTTTCTTTCTGTTTTTTTCTTTTGTAACTCTCATTTCTTTGGTTTTCCTCTAGCACTCTCATTTCATTCTTAAAAAATTGCCAAATTTGGGGGGAGTTAGGTGGTATAGAGTGGATAGAGTACCAGCTAGGGAGTCAGAGGGACCTGAGGTCAAATACAGCCTCAGACAAATGACACGACTAGTTGGGCAACTTAACCCAAATATTTCTTTGAGGCTTTGCTTCTGATGTTTTAGAGACAATTTCTTTTTCTGGGTTGGTGTCCCTGGTGACACAGGGAAAAAAGTGCTGGGCCTAGAATTAGGAAGCCCTGAGTTCACAGATTTTAATGATAGATTATTGTGTCTGGGAAAGTCACTAAACCTGTCTGCAGCAGTTTCTTTAATATAAAATGGGCATTACAAAGAACCTACCTCTCAGGGCTGTTGTGAGTATAAAAAGAGATAATATTGGTAAAAGCTTAGCACAGTGCCTGGCACATAGTAGGCACTTAATTAATATTCTTGTTTTCTTCCTTTCTTACATGGGAGAGTTCAATTTAAGGTGGAGTTGGAGAAAAATAGCCAAAAATGACTGTATTATAAATGCAAAAATCAAATTAAATATGTTTACATGTGACAATAAAATTTACTTATGGGGCACTGAAGAGAACACCAGGCCTGGAGTAACATTGGCATTTCTATTCCTGGATCACTTATCCTCTTTTTGGTTCAGTTTCCTCATGCCTAAAATGGCAATAATAATAGCATCTATTACCAAGGGATGTTTTGAGGATCAAATTAAATAATACTTATAAAATGCTTAGCATCATACCTGGCACATAGAGAAAGAAAACAAAATGCAAATGAACAACAACAAAAAGAGTGAGAATATTATGTTGTGATCCACACTCAGTTCCCTGTCCTCTCTCTGGGTGTAGATGGCTCTCTTCATCACAAGATCACTGGAATTGGCATCAATCATCTCATTGTTGGAAAGAGTCACGTTCGTCGTATAATACTTATGTTGCCAGGTACAATGATCTCCTGGTTCTGCTCATTTCGTTCACCATCAGTTCATGCAAGTCTCTCCCGGCCTCTCTGAAATCATCCTCCTGATCATTTCTTACAGAACAATTAATATTCCATAACATTCATATACCATAATTTATTCAGCCATTCTCCAATTGATGGGCATACATTCAGTTTCCAGTTTCTTGCCACTACAAAAATGGCTGCCATAAACATTTCTGCACATGTGGGTTCCTTTCCTTCCTTTAAGATCTCTTTGGGATTTAGGCCCAATGTTCTACAAGTTTCTGGCCTTGGTTTAGGTATAAGCAAATAGAACTGTAGCTTTGCCTCTGCTTGGACCTCCAGGACTATACTGATATTCAGCTACTGTCAGCCAGTTGAAGTCTCTGCAAGCTCAGAGTTAAAGAATTACAGGTTCCTCTTTGGCCTGGACTTGTTACTTTTTGCTCAATTCATAGCCCTGGGGCCATTACTTCTCCTGCCTTAGATTACCACCCTTAGGGACAGATCTCATACTCAATCTTTACTGGATCTTTGGCTCAGCTGTGAGTATACCTTAACATAGCTTTTATGTGTCACCTGTTCCAGCTTTGTGATTAAGTTCATGCCCTTCAGTGCTAGATATGGGGGCACTACTTGTCCTGGTGAAAAGCTACAAGAAGACCATTATTCAAACACCATTTTAAAGGCTCATTGCAAACATGATTCTATCTAGTCATTATCTCAAATATTCATAATATCTCAGCCTGTCTCCCAATGCTGACTTGAGCTGGAAAAATAACATTGTTTTCCTTAGATTTCTCAGTGAGTGTTTGGATTTCCTGCATTTTCTAGATCTTTGCATATGTGAAAGAAAGCCATTTTAGCTGGTTCATAGAAAAATATCTCCCATGAATTTCCTTCCCATATTTTAATTTCATTAAATATTTTTCAATTATATAACATTCGTTTTTTTAAAATTCTGAGATCCAGATTCTCTACTTTGCTCCTGCTCTTCTCCCTCCTCGAGAAAGCAAACAATTTGCTATTTGATTATACATATGAAGTCATCCCATTAATTTGTAATAATTTCTTCAAAGGCATTTTATTGAATATATTGTTAATTGCATTGCAGTGAATAAATGATGTATTTGATATGTCTTTCTGAATTTCTTTATGTTTTTCTGCCCCAATATATGCTTACATTTGTAAAGATGTCATATTCAGCTTAAAAATATGTAAAAACTCTTTCTATTTTCATGTAGTAACTGTGAAAGATGTAATATATCTATTTTTTCTAAAGTTCTATTTGGATTCTTAAATTTTTTCATATTTATATTTTTCTTAGATTTCAATAAGTCTAAAAGGGATTTTCAATATCATATTGTTTATTGTCTATTTTTCCTTGAACAATTAACTTCAAGTATTTAAATGCTGGCCTGTTTGTTTCAAATACCTGAAAGTCTTTCAGTTCATCTATTGTCCTTTTTTCCTAGGATGGAGAAAGGACTTTTTAAAAAGATATACAGAATAAAATTAGGCGGGTTGGGAGAAGATAAGGGAGGGAATTTTAGAGGGATGGGTAAAATAAAGAATAAGAGAGTAAGGGGAAAAGATAAGGTAACACAGGAGGATGAAAAGAGAGGCTGAGAATGAAAATAGTAAGTAAAAACAGATGGAAGGAAATTCACAAAGAGTAATTAGAATTTTGTCAGATTTATAAGATGAGTCATTCCCCAGTTGATAAATGATCACAGGAAATGAACAGTTTTCCAATGAAGAAATCAAAACAATTTAAAGTCATATAAAAATGCTCTAAATCATTATTGATAGAACAATGCAAATTAAGAAATCTTGAGAAATCATTTTACACCTACCAGATTTCATTAAAATGATAGAAAGGGAAAGTGACAAATGCTAGAGAGGATGTGGAAAAATTGGGACTAATTCATTGTTTGTAGATTTGTTAAATGAACCAACCGTTTTGGAAAGCAATCTGGAATTACACCCTTAGGATTATTAAGTTACTTGTACCTTTTGACACAGTAATAACACTATTTGATCTATTTCCAAAGATGAATAGGGAAAAAAGAAAAAAATCCCATATGTCCTAAAATATTTGAAGTAGTTCTGTATGGTGGTAAAGAAATGAAAATTACAGGGATACCCACCAATTGGGGGAGAGCTGAACAAGGTATGGTATATAATGTTATGGAATACTACTGTACTATAAGAAATGATGAGCACTGGAGACTGAAAGGATGCCCATCAACTGGAGAATGGCTGAATAAATTATGATATATGAATATCATGGAATATTATTGTTTCGTGAGAAACGACCAGCAGGATGATTTCAGAGAGGCCTGGAGAGACTTGCATGAACTGATGCTGAGTGAAATCAGCAGAACCAGGAGAATATTATACACAGCAACAAGACTATACGATGATCAATTCTGATGGACATGGTTCTCTTCAACAATGATGTGATTCAAACCAGTTCCTATTGTTCAGCGATGAAAATAGTCATATACATCCAGAGAGAGGCCTGAGGAAACTGAGTGTGGACCACAACACAGCATTTTAACACTTTCTGTGAATATTTCCATGCATTTTGTTTTCCTTCTTAGATTGATTTTTTTTTCTCTCTTTCTAGATTTGATGTTTCTTGTGCAGTAAGATAACTGTACAGATATGTATACATATATTGGATTTGTCATATAATTTAACATTTAGCATGTATTAGATTACCTGTCATCTAGGGGTGGGGGGAAGGAGGGGAAAAACTTGAACAAAAAAAAAAGTTTTGCAAAGGTCAATGTAGAAAAATCACTCATCTTTTGTAAATAAAAACCTTTTTAATAAAAAAAAAAGAAATGATGAGCACAACAGTTTTAGAAAATCATGGAAAGAACTGAATAAAATAATGAAGAGTGGAATGAGCAGAACCAAGAGAATACTTGTATACAGCAATAGCAATATTGTTTTAAGAATGACTTTGAGACCAAGTAGGATTTATACCAGGAATGCAAGGCTGGTTCAATATTAGGAAAACTATCAGCCTAATCAATTATATTAATAACCAAACTAACAAAAATCATATGATTATCTCAACAGATGCAGAAAAAGCATTTGACAAAATCCAACATTCATTCCTATTAAAAACACTGGAGAGTATAGGTATAAATGGGCTTTTCCTTAAAATGATCAGTAGCATCTACTTAAAACCATCAGCAAAAATCATATGTAATGGGGACAAACTAGAACCATTCCCAATAAGATCAGAAGTGAAACAAGGCTGCCCACTATCACCATCACTATTTAATATTGTATTAGAAATGTTAGCTTTGGCAGTAAGAGAAGAAAAAGAGATTAAAGGAATAAGAGTAGGTAATGAAGAAACCAAATTATCACTCTTTGCAGATGACATGATGGTATACTTAGAGAACCCTAGAGACTCAACTAAAAAACTACTAGAAACAATTCACAACTTTAGCAAAGTTGCAGGATACAAAATAAATCCACATAAATCATCAGCATTTTTATATATTACCAACAAAGTTCGGCAGCAAGAGATACAAAAAGAAATTCCATTCAAAGTAACAGATGATAGTATAAAATATTTGGGAATCTATCTGCCAAGGAAAAGTCAGGAACTATATGAACTAAACTACAAAACACTTTCCACACAAATAAAGTCAGACCTAGTCAATTGGAAAAACATCAAGTGCTCATGGATTAGCCGAGCGAATATAATAAAAATGACAATACTACCCAAACTAATTTACTTATTTAGTGCCATACCAATCAAACTCCCAAGAATATTTTATAGATCTAGAAAAAAAAGTAGCAAAGTTCATCTGGAAGAACAAAAGGTCAAAAATTTCAAGGGAATTAATGAAAAAAAAAAGGCTGATGAAGGTGGCCCTGCTGTACCAGATCTAAAACTATATTATACAGCTGTGGTCATCAAAACCATTTGGTACTAGCTAAGAAACAGAGTAGTTGATCAGTGGCACAGGATAGGATCAAAGGACAAACTAGGCAATAACTACAGCAATTTAGTGTTTGATAAACCCAAAGACCCCAGCTTTTGGGGTAAGTACTCACTATTTGGCAAAAACTGCTGGGAAAATTGGAAACTAGTTTGGAAGAAATTAGGGCTTGATCCACACCTAACACCACATACTAAGATAAGATCTAAGATAAGATCTAAATGGGTTCAAGAGTGGTATTATAAGCAAATTAGAGGAACATAGTATAGTTTACTTCTCAGACTTATGGAGATGGAATAAATTTATGTCCAAAGAAGAACTGGAACTCTTAACTGAACACCAGATTTTGACTATATTAAGTTAAAAAGGTTTTGTACAAACAAAACTAATGCAGACAAGATTAGGAGGGAAGCAATAAATTAGGAAATCATCTTTACATTTAAGGGTTCTGATAAAGGCCTCATTTCTAAAATATATAGAGAATTGACTGAAATTTATAAGAATTCAAGACATTCTCCAATTGATAAATGGTCAAAAGATATGAACAATTTTCAGATGATGAAATTAAAACTATTTCTAGTCATATGAAAAGGTGCTCCAAATCACTATTGATCAGAAAAATGCAAATTAAGACAACTCTGAGGTACCACTACACACCTGTCAGATTGGCTAAAATGACAGGAAATGATAATGACGAATGTTGGAGGGGATGTGGCAAAACTGGGACACTGATACATTGTTGGTAGAACTGTGAACGGATACAGCCATTCTGGAGAGCAATTTGGATCTATGCTCAAAAAGTGATCAAACTGTGCATACCCTTTGACCCAGCAGTGTTTCTATTGGGCCTATATCCCAAAGAGATGTTAAAAGAAGGAAAGGGCCCCACATGTGCAAGAATGTTTGTGGCAGCCCTTTTTGTAGTGGCTAGAAACTGGAAACTGAATGGATGCCCATCAATTCGAAAATGGCTGAATAAATTATGGTATATGAATGTTATGGAATATTATTGTTCTATAAGAAACAACCAGCAGGATGATTTCAGAGAAACCTGGAGAGACTTGCATGAACTGATATTGAGCGAAATGAGCAGAACCAAGAGATCATTATACATGGCAACAACAATATTATATGATGATCAATTCTGATGGACATGGCTCTCTTCAACAATGAAATGTTTGAAACGAGTTCCTATTGTTCAGTGAAGAAAGCTATATACACCTAGAGAGAGGGGTATGAAATGTGGACCACAACATAACATTTTTATGCTCTCTATTGATGTTTGCTTGCATCATGTTTCCTTTCTCTGATTTTTTTTTTCTTGTAGATACGATTTTTCTTGCACAACAACGATAAGGGTGGAAATATGTATACATATATTCAATTTGTCAAGTATTTTAACATAATTAACATGTAATGGATTTCCTGCTATCTAGGGGAGGGGTGGGGACTAGGGGGGAAAATTTGTAACAGAAAGCTTTGCAAGGGTCAATGTAGAAGAATTACCCATACATATGTTTTGCAAATAAAAAGCTGTAATTAAAAAAAAAAAAAAAAAGAATGACTGAGCAAGTTATTTTGTCTATTATAAACACCCAAATTATACAGGACATATGAAGAAGGATGCTATCTGCAGAAATCATGGAGATGGAATAAATTTGTGAAGTGAAGTGAAGTGAAAAATAGAGCCATGTATAGAATAATTTTTCATATTATATATATGTATATATATATATATACACACACACACATATTTTTACATTTCACATACATATATACGCACAGAGTGATCATTTTGTTGTATTTTTAAAAGAAATAGCAAGTTGTGCACAGCAGATTTGTGGTTTCATATGCAATCATCTTTTTATTGTACTATGTTATAAAAATGCTTATTTTATTCTATAAATTAAAAATAAAATAAAATAAATTAAAAATAAAATAAAAATTATTTAAAAATATCTAAATGGTGTTATTTTATTTATGTTAAGTATTTATTTTAATTCATTACTTTATCATTCATTATGCCATTAAGTATAATGTTGTTCCTTAATTAATTTATTTTTATCATGTATATTTTTGCTATAGTTCTGCTGGAAATCATAACTGTGAACTTTATGTTTTTTTAGTTCACTTGAAACATAACAGATTCTGCTTTAAATCACTTATTTTAATTTTTTATGAATCCTTATGCTTCAACTGTTTTTCTTATGAAAAATATATTCCTGTACTCTTCTTTACTAATCCAGTGATACCTCTCCTATTTTAAGGGTGAGTTTATCCCATTCATAAACCATCACATTATGACTAATTATCTATTTACTTCCATCTTGTCTTCTACTTTTTCCATTCTACTCTTTCCTCCTTTTATAAAATGTTAAGAGGACTATTTGCCTAACATTTATTATCTATAAATACCAAAATCTGTTTCCATTCCCTTGTCTTTTTCCTTTTCCTTTTGCCTTGCCTTTGATTATAGTTTTCTGTATTTTCTTTCTTACCTTTTGACATTCTTTTCACAGTTACTCCTCACACTTGGGAATATGTTTGATGAATAAAATGTTCACCTAACTATTTGCCTATCCTGAGAAATCCCCCTCTTCCTTTTCCTGATCCCTTCCTATTTATCTATTAAGTTTAATGTATTTCTATGCATTTCTTTGTACATACTTATGTATGTGCATCAGTATTATTAGTTTATAAGTATTCTACTTTCCTTTTTTCTGGTTCATATGGAAATAAGACTTATAGCGTATCTATTCCTCCCACCCCTTCTTCATGTTTTTGTATTTTTCATCTCAGTCATGAACTATTATTATCTAACACAATGAGATTCATACTTTTTCTTCCTTCCCCCCCTACATAGTCTTCTATCTTTTAAAATTATAGATAGTTCTTCTTTACAAAGATTCACGTTATGTAAATTCAATTTTATGTAAAGAATTCTGAAAGAAATCCACATTCCAAAAAACAAACCCTAAAAACCTTACGTTAATTTAATTATATAATACTGTGTTTGTTCTTTCTCCCCCTTTTCCTTTCCCCCTTCCCCCTTCTTTCTTCTTCCCTCCCCTTTCCCCCTCCTTCTCTCTGTCTCTCTGTCTCTCTCCCCTTCTCTCTGTCTCTCTCTCTCTTGTTCTGAGTTCAGAGCTCTGTGACCTCCCAGAAACAAACAAAACTTAAAAATATCCTTTAAAAAACGCTTCAAAAGAAAGCAGAATGGACATGAAGAGGCTGCCAATGCCATCACAAAGATAAGAGGTGTAGCTTGAGACCTCCTGTGCTAAGGAAGATCTTTGCCCTGATTTGCTCACCTACCCATGTGACCAACTCTGCTTATATGTCTTCCATCTGTCCACACTTGATTACCGTGTATCTTAACTGTCCTTTCTTGCTTGTGTCTATCTGGCCTCCACATGTCTCCCCCTAGTATTTTCCCTCAATTCCAGCCAGGTCCTCACATGGATGGTCTGGCTCCCTGCATATTCCTCTTCCTACTCTCATTTCTCTGTCTCTGGCCCACCTACATGTTCTTGAAGCATGTGCAGGCACCCTCCCTTGATAGGTGTAAGACTCTTTCTTCCCTCCCTTCCCCACTTCCCTGGCATATTACATAAGACATCTACAGAATGATTCATTTATATCAAGTGACAACTATCTGTACTACTCCTAGAACCACCAAAATTGAGTTCCTTTGCCTTTCTTATCTAAATTTATCAACAACCCCTGGCAACTTTAAGGATTAGAGAGGATATTTGTTTATTCCCCCAATCCTATTTCATTGATTACATTTTTGTGTACTTTTCTAAGTTTTTCTTCTTTACTATGTTTCCATTGCAAAATATCTACCCAATCCTGGCATTCACCAAAAATGACTGGAAATATTATATTTCATTAAAAGTCCATTTTCCTTTCTGTAGAATTATACTTGATTTTGTTAGAACTTATTCTGGATTATAAACCTTTATCTTTGGCCTTCTGAAATATCATATTTGAAGTCTTCCTCTTTTTAAACTGGAAGCTGCCAAGTCTTGTAATATCTTTGTAATTGAAATCTTTCTTTTTAACTGCTTGAAGTACATGTATTTTTCTTCAACCCAGAAGTTTAAAATTTTTAACTATGATATTGCTGGGAACCTTTATTGGGAAGTTTCTTTTAAGAAGTACCAATGAATCCTTCTTATTTATACAATGTACTCTGGTTCTAAGAGATATGAAAAGTTTTTATTTATACCTTTTTAAAAAAATAATAATTTTTCATTTTCAAAATACAAAGATAATTTCCAAACATCCTTGCAAAACCCTGTGTTCCAATTTTTTTCTTTCTTTCCCTTTACTTCCTTCCTATATCTACAAAGTAAGCTAATATGTTAAAATATATGCAATTCTTCTATACAAATTTCCACATTTATCATGCTGCCCAAGAAATTATCGCTTCTTGAAAAATGGCATAAAAGTTATTATTTTTGTCATTATATATATTTATATATCATTTACTTTTCTGAATTTTTTATTTTGTTCTGATTTATCTTGCTTGTTGTTGTATTTTGTCTGTTCCATTCTAATTTTCAACAAGTCTGATTCCTGGGAAAAATTTAATGCTGTCTCTTCTAAAGTTTTCTCCTGATTTTTCCTCACCAAGCATTTTATTTTGTATTTCTTGATTCATGTCTTCAAAGTATTCTTCTACTTCTTGTGGCCAGAACATTCTTCTCGTACATTTCTTGGAATTGTAAATTTACTGTTTTGCAAAGTTTATCACTTGAGCTCCAAAGTTTTTCTTTATTTTGCTTTGTTTTGTGTTTTTCTTTCTGTTTACTCATAGTCCTAACCACAGTTTCTGCATTGGTAATCTTTTGTTAGATCAAATTCTGTTCCCATACTTGTGACTAGTAAGGGTAGAAGTGATTCTGAATTGATTTGCCTAAGACTAGGCTTTAACTTTTATAGAAACTGTCTGGCCTTTCTTCCAACTATAAGTTAAAGCCCAGGATACTAAGAAGTTGGTTTGGGTGGCAATTGCCTAGATATTTGGTTACCCAAAGGCAGGTATGTTTCATAGATTCAATATGGATTGCCTGGGTCCTGTCATGCTCTGTAACTTGAAGCCTCTGGGTTGCCCCTTGAAATGTTGGGCTTTGGTCTTCTTTACAGCAGTGGATGTGTAAGCCTGGAGGCTGGCCCCTTCCGTATGGATTAGAGGTGAGGCTTCCTGATCATCCATCACTGCAATAGTCCTGTTGTGTAACTGCATAATTTATGTTGTAACTTCTACTAAGCCTAGCTTGTCTGTACCCCACACTTCCCCAGGATTCTGATAGTTTCTCTTTGTTCATATTTTTTGTTTTATTTTTGTACAGTCTTATACTGACTAGTGAAGCTTATAGATAATTCTTTTTGGTTTTTGATCATTGTTGTATGCAATTTATTTTTATGGCATTCCTGGGAAAATTGCACTCCTCCAAGTTCAAACATATCAACATCTTCATACCAAATTCTCTGCTTTAAACCTCATTGAAAAAATTATCAGTGTGACTAGATTTGGGAAAAATGAATGATTTCTAAATGGTACATTTAATAAAGATGTGGTTTCATAATGAATAATTAAAGAATATACAAAAAAATCTTAAGAACTCAAAGCCAAACCATGTAAAACAACTGACTGAAGTAATATAAAGATATTTTGCATATTAAGTTAGGTACTCATAAATTTCATTATTTATTAACTGAATTTTATAATTTTATATTAATAATTTGATTACTTTCTCCTATTTAATTCGTACACTTCTGTTCCATATTAGATTTTGGGGAAGAATAATAAGCTAATATAGATCTTATTTGAATAATACATACAGATCATGTACAATTTCATCATTTTATAGGTGAGGAAACACATTGAAATGTACACAAATGAAATCAAATGTATTCAGATTCAAAGAGTCAATTTGATTCATAGGTTATTGTGTCTATCTAACTAGAAAACCTTTTAATTAATTCTATCTTTTGTCACTTTTGTCAATTTTCAAGATACAAGGTCAAATCTCAGGATTGTTTTGATTTGCATTTCTCTTAATACACTACAATTATGACTATTACTTTACTATTTTGATAACTTTTAAAGTTGCATAAATTACCTGTCATTCAGGAGGTTGTTCTCAAATACCTGAAGCAAAGTTTCACTAAAATTGTTCATAGCTTGAATATCATTTTGAATTTTCTTCATGTACTCAAAAAGACTCTGTGTTGAATACCTGACCTGTAACACAGAAAAATATATCAATTAAGATATACTTTGGGAAAAGAATCCATAGAATCCATCTCTGGCAGATAAAGATATCAGAGGAAAATTAATCCACATGTACCCTCTTAACAACCATCTCTGAGGCAAGGATATTTAGTACAGAAGTTCAGCTTAGTCTTTACAATGCAAAGTCAGTGTCAGAACCTAATGAATCACATGGCCTGAATCTTATTCCTTATATATAACTGTGACCATTGTGTAGCTTATTGTCTTAGATCTGTTTTATTTTCTCTAAATGAACTCACATAAATTTCTCCAAGTTTCTATGAAATATCCAAATGATGAAATAATATTCTATTATATTCATACACCAGATTTTCTACCATGATTGATATCCTCAATCAACAGATGCTTACTCTGTTTTCCTGTATTACTGTTATGGCAAATACTTTCAATTCTGTGAGGCCTTTTTTTCTTTGAATTTTTCTGATTATATGGCAAAAAGGATAAGTAACTCGGAATAAAAGGATATAAACAATTTAAGCACTTTATAATGATGAATCATTCATTTATAATAACATGATAATGTATAGTTGTATTCATTATTTACAATAATTATAAATATAATAATTATGAATTACTTTCCACAGTAGTTGGACCAACTTATATTTCCTCTAAGAGGATATCTGTATGTCTGTCTTCTGACAAATACTATCTCAGTTTTAATCATCTTGGGAAGGCAATTTTGTATAATAGGTAAGAGAGTTGGGCTTAGGTTTCAAAGATCTGGGCTTCAATCCTCTCTCTTAGCTATTGACTGGTATCACAAATTTCCCATAGGAACTTCTCTCCACCAATAAAGTCACAGTTTTGAGATTTAAGAAAATCTCAAAATTTACCAATTTGTAGGCTTTATGTGAAAAAAAGAATGGTTCCATTAAGATACAAGGCTTTTAAAAAAATTCTCCATATTAGTCCACTTCTAAGATAGTATAATTATTAAAATATACTATACAGAGCTTGGAAATAAAGTGAGTCTCAAAAAAATCTCTAAATATGTGTGGGATCAAATAATTATGTTTGGTATAGTTTTTAAATACTTACAATCAAAATTCTCAAATACTGTAGCCTTCATTTGCAGTTATTTCATTTCTTCATCATTCATTTATATCTAAACCCATCTACAATATCCTAACAAGCTGACATCTAGCTTTCATTTAAAGATCTTTAATAATGGAGAATTCACTACCCATCAAATGCAAAATGTTTTAAATGTTAGTCATCATCATCATCATCATCATCATCATCCAATGAAAGTAGCACATATATTCTGTACAATACCATGTTATTCAAATAATCAAATGGATTCACAGATTCAAATAGTCAATTTGATTCATAGACTATTGCATCTATCTAACTATAAGAACTTTTACTTAATTCTATCTTTTGTTATTTTTGTCAATTTTCAAGACACAAGGTCAAATTTCAGAATTGTTTTGATTTGCATTTCTCTTAATATTAGTGATTTGGAGTATTCTTTCTTATAGTTTAAAATAATTTGTCATTGTTCTTTTCAAAACTTTATTCATATCTTTTGATCACTTATCAAGGAATAGCTTTTGGTGTTATCTAAATCAACTAATTGTTTACATATCTTAGATTATCAAACTCTAGCCAGAGAAATTTAATACAAAGATTTTTTCCTCTCATTTGACTACTTCCCTTCTTATCCTAAAAGAAGGATTTTTGTGTCTGTGGCTTTTCAGTTTCAAGTAATCAGAAATGTTTTTAATTCATATTTTTGTTCTGTATCACTTTCATTTTAAAAATATATTCTTCAAGGAAGAAAAAAAGGGAAGAAAAACTATTTTAGCAAAATCAACCAATTTATATTGACTCTAGTGACTCTAACAATGGATAAAATGTTCTTCAATCATAGGTCCATCTCTCCCCCTAAGTATGTGCAATCATGAGAAAGAGGGGTATTATCTCATCTTTTTTTCCCCCAGAAGCAAGTTTGATCAATATAATTACAAAGTGCTAAGTTTAACTGATGTTATTTTTTTGTATTTACATTATGGGAGTCATTGTGCATATTTTTTCTTGATTCTGTTTATTTCACTTTGCTTTAGCTCACATAAGTCTTCTATTGCTATTCAATATTCGTTATTTCCTATAGTACAATGATTTGTCATTATATTCTATGACTTGTTTGGGCAGCTAGGGAGTGCCAGCCTAAGAGTTAGGAAGGTTCATCTTCCCAAGTTCAAATCTAGCTTCAGATACTTATTAGCTGTGTTACCCTGGGCAAGTCACTTAAATTCTAATTGCCTCAGTTCTTCATTTAAAATGAGCTGGAAAAGGAAATGGCAGATCACAATAGTATCTTTGCCAAGAAAACCTAAATGGGCTCACAAAGAATTGAGCACAACTACATCTACAAGTAGTTTAGCCAATCAATAGAGTTGTATTTTGTTTTCAGTTCCTTGTAAGGACCTACAAGAAATAATATATTAATTTGATGTACATGAACATTAATTTAATCACTGATTTCCTTAAAGTATATGCCTAATAGAAAGGCTCTGGGTAAAAGAGTTTTGATGACTTTCTTTAAATAATTCCAAATTACTTTTAAAAATGGTTGGACCAATTCATGTGTACTTAAGGGTCTGTATTTCAATAGACCCTCCAACTTATGAATACTTCAATAATACTTATTGTGAAATGTTTCACAGTAATCCTATCTAAGCCACCCAAAGAAAAGGAATTTTTTTCAATGTTCTGCATAAAATACATAAAAGTTGTTCAAAAACTAAAATTACAAAGGAATTATAAATTCATCTTCCACAGTTGTTGTTGTTGTTGGTTTTGTAGTCTCTTTTTAAATTTTTTTTAAATTAGGCAATTGGGGTTAAGTGACTTGCCCAGGGTCGCACAGCCAAAAAAGTGTTAAATGTCTGAGACCAGATTTGAACTCAGGTCCTCCTGACTTCAGGGTTGGTGCTCTATCCATCACCTAGTTGCCCTGTAGTCTATTTAACAAAGGAAAGTATTATCACTTGAAACTTACTGTGATTTGTGTCCTCAGTTTAAATGGCCCAACTGTTTGGGTTGTTCAAGTGTAGCTATGATTTGATCATTAAAGCCCATTCAAATTGCAATGCATAATGTCCTAACCATAATTAACACCTCCCCACACACTTTTTAGTATTATCATGAAATAGTACTTCTCATAAAAAGTCTTTAAAGAAATATGGAAAAAATACATTAAATACAAGTTTAAAACCATCTGAATGATTTCTTTCAAAACAGATTGCAAGTAGAAAAAACTCTATTATAATATCTGAATATAGTTATTCAAACTATCTCCCACAACCTGAATAAATAAAGGCAGTTCTAAAGAAAGGACATTGACTTTAACATCAGACCACCTAAGATTGAGTTCAGGATAAATTATAAACTAGCTATATATTGAGCAATTTACAATCTTTTTAAGAGACTATTTCTGAACTTTTGTTTTTGTTTTGTTTTTTGCTTTTTTGCTGAGGCAATTGGGGTTAAGTGACTTGCCCAAGGTCACATAGCTAGGGAATGTTAAGTGAGACCAGATTTGAACCCAGGTCCTCCTGACTTCAGGGCTGGTGCTCTATCCACTGCACCACCTAGCTGCCCCCCTATTTCTGAACTTTTAAAAAGTATAATATTCATCAAATATTTTTTGTAATATTCAAATAAGATGATGGATTGTAAAAGCATTCTGTAACCATAAAGTGTTATGAAAAGATAAGTATCACTGCTTTCACAATCCTTTAATTTTACTACTTTTAATATAATTTTTAAAATTCTCAAAAATAAGTAATCCTAATACAATTTGTTTGTTCCCCTTAACCCCAGTTTACGTTAAACAACAACAACAACAACAACAACAACAAAACCACCTGGCAACTTTTGGGTACTTTTTTGCTTTATAAACCTTGACTTGCTATCTATAGAAACAAAAGAAAATTAGCATTCCTATTTCAAAAAGTAAATTCTATCCTCATAATCTTAGCATTTGAATTACTATACATACCATGGGAGAAAATCTTTTTAAAATAATCTAGATTGCACAGTCATAGGATTTAGAGCTGAAATGACTTAAAAAATGATTTAGTTCAACCCTTTTTATTTAGAAAAAAAGCAATCTGAAAACTGGAAAAGTTGAAGTAATTTATGTAATGTTACTAGGTAGTAAGTGGAAGAATTAGGATTCTAAACCATGTTCTTTGATTCCAAATCTTAGGAAGGAAAATTTATGATTTCAAGCTAAAAAGCAAGACTTGAAACAACACAGATAAACAGTATTTTATGTTCACTGATTCTCTTAAAAGTTATTTTATTCTAAGATTGCTTGGAGTATACCAAGAAATACATTCTAAACATAATATAATATTTTTATGTAGAAGAGGAAGGAAAAGCAATGTTTGAAATGAAAGAAATGCCACTGAATTTTAAATGAAAATGAAAATTGTTTAATTATTTAGGTATTTGTAATAGCAAAAACAGTGAAATAAATGGGCAAGCAAAGTTAGAAAAGAGAGTTGTGAAAATATCACTAGGGAAAAGAAAGCCCATAAGCATGCTTTATAAAAGTAAAATTTTAAACTCCAGAGGTATTCTCAAATCTGTATATGATATACTTCACCATCATCTTTAAGTAGTTTCATCAAAATTTCAATCATATTGCTCTTCTATTGCACAATATTTTCCACTGTCAACACAACTATTTGATTACAAAGATGACCATAGGAAAAGAACTAAATCCTTGATTTTGTGTGGAAATGCACAGAAAGATGCTAATTCATTTTAACTCAGCAAATTAAACTTAAAAAAAAAAAAAAACAGAAACCACCAAAAGAAAATAAAAAGTTCCATAATAATGACAATCTTTCTATCCTATGGTCTCTATCCTCCAACACTGCTGTAATTTATGAAGAAAGTTTCATACAATTTGAGAACCGAAATAGACCTTAAAGGCAAATTTATTCCATCCTCTATATTACATATATGCGTAAATTGTGGTCCAGCAATGTGACTGTATGAACCATACTAAAGACCTTCTTTAAATCTACTGTGATGAAAGACAAGTACTGATTGAACATTTTATCCTAAGAACTTAGAGAACAGAAGTAATCACAATGATTTATATCTAAAGCTCCCTGAGCTTCAGAAAGAAGTCCACTGACCCACACAAGAGGCTTAGAAAGCAGGCAAAGAAGCATTTTTCCCTCCAAGAGGATGTCATAGTTCCTTATACAACTCATGGTTTTAGAAGTATTGAAAATATATATATATATGTATATATTTTCTTACCGTTGACTCTGTTAAGCCACCAACAGAGACTGCCAAGCCTAAAAGGACATGGTATTGATAGTCTGGCAGAGCAAGGAGCTGAGTAATACAAGGGAATGCCTGTGAAGGAGCATTCCAATTTAAAATAGCAGATTCTGATCTATAAAAAGAAGTGAATATAGCATATTAAGAAATTTTATTTTATTTTTGCAATCTATTCAATGATAAGAATATATACACAGCAATTAAAAATGTTAGAATAAAAATATAAAAAATTCTTATACCTTGGAAATATCTTCTCTAATTCTTCTCTGTAAGGAAGGTGGGGAACTGGAGGATTATCAAAGTACAAAAGATTCAAGAAAATCGATCCAGCATGAGCTCGAAATCTGTCGATTTTTTCACTTGACTGTTGGGCTAAACAGCACATGATTTTTTTGCAGCTGCAAAGTCAAAAGAGCTGCTGATTAATCAACTATTATCAGCATAATAAGGAATACATACGCATTTTAAAATGAAAAGCTTATATAGCAAAACCCAGATATTTAGCTATTTATTCTAATGGAGAAGTTTTCTAATTTATTGGTCTCAGGATTGTTTCATACTTAAAAATTAGTGAGGATGTACCACAAAGAGCTTTTGTTTATGTAGATTATATCTATTAATATTTACTATATTAGAAATAAAAATATAATTATTATGAAAATAGCTTTGCCCTCAAGGACACCCTGAAGTATTTTAGGGATTCCCATAGGTTCACACAGTATATTTTGAAACTTGTTGTCCTAACATGTATTAAAAAATTTTCTAATTTATCCTAACTAAGATGGAGGATGGAGTATAGGAAGACATTTCAATGAATGGATTTAGATCAAATTGCACAGTAATTTTTTTTTTTTTTAATTTAAAGCTGATAGGGCCCTTGAGATGCATCAGGCACATTCATGACAGGATTTCTTTCCTCTGGACACTAAGCATAAATCTTTCTAACACTCCCTGTCTTGTCATTTTCTAGAAACTGTCATATATCATGCTTTTAATTCATATTTTCAATTTAGTGATCTCCCATCTGTGATATCAAAGAAAATCACCAGACTAGACCCAAAATGAGAACTTACCCTCACATGGAGAATGACTAAATAAATTATAATAAATGAGTGTAATGGAATATTATAGTTCTATAAGAAATTATGAGCAGGCTGATTTTAAAAGAGCCTGGAAAGACTTACATGAGTTGATACTGAGTCAAATGAGCAGAACCAAGAAAATATTGTATACAGCAACAAAAAGATTATATGATGATCAACTATGATAAATTTGGCTCTTCTCAACAAGGTAATATTTTAAGGCAATTCCAATAGACTTGGGATGGAAAATGCCATCCACAAACAGAGAGAATTATGGAAACTGAATGTGGATTAAAGCATAGTATTTTTGCCTTTTTTTACCTGTTTACTTTTTTTTTTTTTTGGTCTTTTTTTCCACTTTTGGTCTGATTTTTCTTGCACAATATGACATATATGGAAATATGTTCGAAAGGATTGCACATATTTAGCCTATATAAGATAGCTTGCTGTCTTGGGGAGCAGGGTGATAAGAGAATGAGGGAGAAAAATTTGGAACACTGTCTTACAAAAATGAATGTTGAAAAACTAGCTTTACATGTATTTGGGAAAATAAAATCTTATGAAAAAAAAACAAATAATCAAGTAAGTGATCTTTCTAGGGTATAGAGGCAAGAGAGCAAAGGAAATATAGGGATTCATAAATTTGTGCTTATGTTTGCTAACAGATCTCCCTTTAGATCATGACAACTTGGAAGAATTAAAAAGTTATGGAACAAAAAACTAATTCTGAAAACAACTACACAAAAAACCTAAAGCTTAGGACACTGCAACCTAAGTCAAGGGAGCAGAATCCAATATTAATAAAAATGCAAGAAAGAGGTTAAACACTGAGTAAACATTTAAAAAATGCTGATCAAAGAAAATTACCATAGTAACAGGTAACATTAAAACACAAACTCAGAAGACAATCAAGTCAAAATCACTATACCCAAAGCCTAAAAGAAAAATGTAAACTGGCCTCAGGTCTTAAAAAAAAAAAAAAAAAATTCCTGAAATGCTCAAAAAAGATTTTAAAAATCAAATAAGCGGGCAGCTAGGTGGCACAGTGGATAGAGCACCAGCCCTTAAGTCAGGAGGACCTGAGTTCAAATCTGGTTTCAGACACTTAACATGCTCTAGCTGTGTGACCCTGGGCAAGTCACTTAACCTCAATTGCCTCAAAAAAAAAATCAAATAAGAGTAGAGGAAAAATTTGGGGGGAAAATTAATGTTACACAAGAAAATAATTTTTAGAGTTAACAACTAGGAAAAGGAGACATAAAAATACTGAAGAAAATAATACCCTAAAAAACAGAACTGGCCAACTGGAAAAGACTATACAAAAATTTAATGAAGAAAAGAATGCCTTAAAAAGTAGAATTGGCCTAATGGAAAAGGAGGTACAAAAGTTCATTAAAGAAATAATGGGGGCGGAGCCAAGATGGCAAACTGCAGACATCATTCTCTGTGAGCTCCTGAGACCTTCCCTCAGACCCAGACAAAATGAGCCTCCGAACTGGTTTTGGAGTGAGGACGCCACCAAACACTTGGACTACAACACACTTCTACCAACAATCTACTTTGAAAAAACTCCAGAGAAGGTTAGCCTCAGTGGAATAGGCCACGATCAGACACCAGGGCGCAGCCCGGGCGGAAGCCCGACAGAGGCGGAAGTCCCTGGGAGACGCCTGGGCCACTTTGCTCTGCTTGTGGGCAGGTGCTTTGGCAGATCTGCCTTTGTTAAAAGGTGCATTGAGAGCAGCTAAAAAAGTGGTCCTAGTGCGGATCTAGCAAGATCAGCCCCAGACAGGAAGTCAACTCAGCAAACTGCCCCAGGGCAAATTGAAACCACTGCAGAATCCCCTGCTGGTGACTGATACCACAGCTCAAAATCATGAGTAAGAAGCAGAAGAGAGCTCTCACCATAGACAGCTTCTATGGAGAGAAAGTAGAGCAGTCCCCAGATCTGAGATTCTGAAAATAATCCCAGATAAAGCCACAACGGTGGACTTAAGCTGTTCTCCCTTTCAGAAGGCTTACCTGGAAGATTGCATAAAGAGTATCAAAAGAGAGCTAGAAGGAGAATGAGAAAATAAATTGAGATCAGCACAACAGAGATATCAAAAACTAGAAAATAGGACTGGTGAATTGGAAAAAGAAAACAATTCACTGAAAAACAAAATTGGTGAATTGGAAAAAGAAAAAAATCACTGAAAAATAAAATTGGTGAATTGGAAAAAGACAACAATTCACTGAAAAATAAAACTGACAAAATGGAAAAAGAATGCATTGAATCAAGAAATTCAACTGGTCAGCTACAAAAGGAGCTAAAAAAGATAACTGAAGGAAATAATACTTTGAAAATTAAAATTGAACAAATAGAAGTAAATGACTCAATAAGACTTCAAGAATCAGTCAAAAAAAAACAAAAAAAAATGAAAAAATAGAAGAAAATATGAAATATCTCCTAGGAAAAACAAATGACTTGGAAAAAAGATCCAGGAGAGACAATCTAAGGATTATCGGACTCCATGAAAGTCACGATGAAAAAAAGAATCTTGATGCTATCTTCCAGGAAATCACAAAAGAGAATTGCCCTGATGTTTTAGAATCAGAAGGCAAAGTTGGCATTGAAAGAATTCACCGATCACCTCCAGAAAGAGACCCCAAAATCAAAACCCCAAGGAATATTGTGGCCAAATTTCAGGACTATCGCACCAAGGAAAGGATATTACAAGCAGCTAGAAAGAAACAGTTCAAATACCGAGCAACTGTAATTAGAATTACACAAGATCTGTCAGCTTCCACATTAAAGGATCGAAGGGCCTGGAATCAGATATTCTGAAAGGCAAAAGAACCTGGATTACAGCCAAGAATAAGTTATCCAGCTAGAATGAGCATCATCTTCCAGGGAAGAAGATGGTCATTCAATGATACAGGAGAATTTCACCTATTTCTAATGAAAAGACCAGATCTGAACAAAAAATTTGACCTCCAAATACAGAACTCAAGAGAAGCATAAAAAGATAAAAAGGAAAGAACTCTTGAGAACTATATTTCTACTATAGGTATCCTTAAAGAATGAGAGTATAATTTGATTTTTCTTTGATAATAATGGAAAAGAAATTAGAGGTGGAAGGGATACCATACTGAAAAGAAAAAGGGGGGAAGGAGGCAAAATAAAGTAAAAAATAAAAGAGGTAAAATAAGGCAAAATCTCATAAAGAGACATAG
>JAJPUD010012501.1:31116-49037 GCA_023553655.1 Myrmecobius fasciatus | reverse complement strand
GGGAATGGTTTTAGTTTGTCTCCATTACATATGATGCTTGCTGATGGTTTTAAATAGATGCTACTGATCATTTTAAGGAAAAGCCCATTTATTCCTATACTCTCTAGTGTTTTTAATAGGAAAGGGTGTTGGATTTTGTCAAAGGCTTTTTCTGCATCTCTTGAGGTAAACATATGGTTTTTGTTAATTTGGTTATTAATATAATTAATTATGCTGATAGTTTTCCTAATATTGAACCAGCCCTGCATCCCTGGTATAAATCTTACTTGGTCATAGTGTACTATCCTGGGGATGACTTTCTGTAATCTCATTCCTAATATCTTATTTAAAATTTTTGCATCAATATTCATTAGGGAAATTGGTCTATAGTTTTCTTTCTCAGTTTTTACCCTACCTGGTTTAGCTATCAGCACCATATCGGTCTCATAGAAGGATTCTGGCAGTATACCTTCTGTCCCTATTTTCTCGCATAGTTTGTGTAGTATTGGAATCAATTGTTCTTTGAATGTTTGGTAGAATTCACATGTAAATCCATCTGGCCCTGGAGATTTTTTCTTAGGGAGTTGGTTAATGGCTTGTTTTATTTCTTTTTCTGATATGGGGCTATTTAAATAATTTATATCCTCTTCTGTTAACCTGGGCAATCTATATTTTTGTAGATATTCCTCCATTTCATTTAGATTATCAAACTTACTGGCATAAAGTTGGGCAAAGTAACTCCTAATTATTGCTCTAATTTCCTCTTCATTGGAGGAAAGTTCTCCCTTATCATTCTTGAGACTAACAATTTGATTTTCCTCTCTCCTTTTTCTTATCAAATTAACTAAAGGCTTATCTATTTTGTTGGTTTTTTCATAGAACCAACTCTTAGTTTTATTTATTAACTCAATAGTTTTCTTGTTTTCGATTTTATTAATTTCTCCTTTTACTTTTAGAATTTCCAATTTGGTATTTAATTGAGGGTTTTTAATTTGTTCTTTTTCTAGTTTTTTTTAATAATAAGCCCAATTCATTGATCTTTTCTTTCTCTATTTTATGCAAGTAAGCATCTAGAGATATAAAATTGCCCCTTATAACAGCTTTGGCTGTATCCCACAAATTTTGGTATGTTGTCTCCTTATTGTCATTCTCCTGGATGAAATTATTGATTGTGTCTATGATTTGCTCTTTCACCCATTCATTCTTCAGGATTAGATTATTTAATTTCCAATTACCTTTTGGTTTATTTTCTCCTGGACTTATATTGCATGTGATTTTTATTGCATCATGATCTGAAAAGGATGCATTTACTATTTCTGCCTTTCTGCATTTGATTTTAAGGTTTTTATGCCCTAATATATGGTCAATTTTTGTATATGTTCCATGGACTGCTGAGAAAAAAGTAAACTCTCTACTGTCTCCATTCAACTTTCTCCATAAATCTATCATACCTAACTTTTCTAATAATTGGTTTATCTCCCTAGCTTCTTTCTTGTTTATTTTGTGGTTTGATTTATCTAATTCTGAGAGAGCAAGGTTGAGATCCCCCACTAGTATCGTTTGGCTGTCTATTTCTTCTTGCATCTCTCTTAATTTCTCCCCTAGGAATTTGTGTGGTATTGCACTTGGTGCATATATATTTAGTATAGATATTGCTACATTATCTATGGTACCCTTTAATAAAATATAGTTCTCTTCCTTATCTCGTTTGATTAGATCTATCTTGGCTTTTACTTGATCTGAGATAAGGATTGCTACCCTTGCTTTTTTTTGTTCACCTGAAGCATAATATTTTCTGCTCCAGCTGTTTACCTTCATTCTATATGTGTCACTATGTTTTAAATATGTTTCTTGTAGACAACATATTGTGGGATTCTGGTTTTTAATCCAGTCTGCTATCCGCTTCTGCTTTATGGGAGAGTTCATCCCATTCACATTCACAGTTAGAATAACTAATTCTTTATTTCCTGCCATCTTATTTACCCAAGTTATGTTTTCCCCTTTCCTTTCCCCTTTCTCCCTTCCCCCCTCCTCAGTACTTTGCTTTTGATGACCCCCTCCCCCAAACAATACTTCACCCTTTAGATCCCCTCCCCATGTTTTTACTCATTTCCCCTGATTCTTCTATTTTCCCTTCTATTAGTTTGTCCCTTATTTTTCCTCCTTTTCCTCCCACTTCCCTCTAGCAACAGATAAGTTTCTGTGTGAAATCAAATGTCTGATATACACTTTTAGAGCCCAACCTGATGAGAGTAAGATTTACACAGTGCCCATCTCCCTCCCCTCTTTCTCTCAATTATATTAGGTTTTCTTTGCCTCTTCAAGTGATTTTACCTTGTTTTTACCTCCTTTTTTTTAGATCTTATTTTACCACTTTTTCCCTCTTTTCCCCAGTATGACAACATTTTCCCCTCTAGTTCTCTTTTTCATATTATCAAAGTAATATCTAGTTAATTATACCCCCAAACTTTGAGTATCTCCCTAGTAGAAATAAAGATCTCAAAAGACCTTTCCTTTTTACCTTTTTATGCATCTCTTGAGTTCTGTGTTTGGGTGTCGAATTTTTTGTTCAGATCCGGTCTTTTCATTAGAAATAGGTGAAATTCACCTATATCATTGAATGACCATCTTCTTCCCTGGAGGATAATGCTCATTCTAGCTGGATAGGTTATTCTTGGCTGTAATCCAAGTTCCTTTGCCCTTCAGAATATCTGGTTCCATGCCCTTCGATCCTTCAGTGTGGAAGCTGACAGATCCTGTGTGATTCTAATTATTGAACCTCGGTATTTGAATTGTTTCTTTCTAGCTGCTAGCAGAATCTGTGTCTTGGTGCTATAGTCCTGAAATTTAGCCACGATATTCCTTGGGGTCTTAATTTTGGGGTCTCTTTCAGGAGGTGATCGGTGAATTCTTTCAATGGTGATTTTGCCCTTTGATTCTACAATCTCAGGGCAGTTTTCTTTCAGGATTTCCTGGAAGATAGTGTTCAGATTCTTTTTTTGATCATGGCTTTCAGGAAGTCCAATAATCCTTAGATTGTCTCTCCTAAATCTATTTTCTAAGTCAGTTGTTTTTCCTAGGAGATATTTCATATTTTCTTCTAATTTTTCATTTTTTTGTTTTTGTTTGACTGATTCTTCAAGTCTTAATGAGTCATTCACTTGCATTTGTTCAATTCTTATTTATAAAGTGTTGTTTTCTTCAGTCACCTTTTTAAGCTCCTTTTGTAACTGGCCAATTTGTTCATTGCACTCTTTTTCCACTTCACTAATTTTATTTTTTAATAAATTGGTGTCTTTTTCATATCTCTTTTGCAGGGCATTATATCCTTCTTGCACTGATTTCAGTTTATTTTCCCATTTATCCTCCAGCTCTCTTTTGAGGTTCTTTATGCAGTCTTCCAGAAAGGCCTTTTGAAAAGGGGACCAGTGATGGTCCTGGCTGATGTTCTCTGGATTTTTGTCCAGAGGAACCTCTGGCTCTGGGGTCGTTTCTTTGCCTTGATAAAAGCTGTCTATGGTGAGAGCTCTCTTTTGCTTCTTCATCATATTTTTTTTTTTAGACAGTGTGGATATCTCTTTAAGGTAGGGAAAAAAAAAGTGGTGGCTGCAAAAAGCTTTGCCCTGGGGCACTTCGGCAAGTTGACTTAAGGTGCTGGGCCAGTGGGGGCTAGGACTAAGTCCAAATTACTCCTTAAACAAGGCAAGTCTGCCAGAACACCTCCCCCAATCAGGGCAGAGTGTACCGAATGCCTCAGATAAACTCCAGGTGTTTGGAATTTGGAGTTTGGAGTTTGGAATTTCTTCCACGATGAGCTGAGCTGAGTCCCACCCTCACTTCCGGCCTGTGCAGTTGTCGTCTATTTATCTCTCTGTCCGAGTCCGACTAACCTGATATGAAGTTATCCAGAAAGCTGTGCCCAAATATTTCTGAGTTCATTGACTTGAAGATCAGTTTGGAGGCTTATTTTATTGTTGATTTGAGAGAAGATCGGAGGAGAGGCAGAAAGTCACCTTTTCACTCCGCCATCTTGGCTTTGCCCCCAATCAATTCTTATTTTTAAAGTGTTGTTTTCTTTTAGCTCCTTTTGTAAATGGCCATTTCATTCATTGCATAATTTTTCCACTTCACCAATTTTGTTTTTCAATAAATTGGTGTCTTTTTCATATCTCTTTTGCAGGGCATTATATCCTTCTTGCACTGATCTCAGTTTATTTTCCCATTTATCATCCAGCTCTCTTTTGAGATTCTTTATGCAATCTTTCAGGAAGGCCTTTTGAAAAGGGGACCAGCTTATATCTCCCTTGATGACTTCCTCTGGAGTTGCTTTCCCTATAGGAGCCTCAGGATCTGGGATCATCACTTCTTTCTCTCAATAAAAGCTGTCTATGGTGATAGCTCTCTTCTGCTTCTTACTCATTTTTTAGAAAGCTTGGAGGTCTGTTTAAGGCTAGAGGAGCCAGAGCTGTGGTAGTTTGCCCTGGGGCAATTCCGCTAATTAACTTCCAGTGCTGGGCCAGTGGGGTTAGGACTTTACCCAATTTACTCCTTATAAAAGGCAAATCTGTCAGAACACCTGCCCCCAATCATGGCAGAGTGTCCCAAGTGCCTCAGATACTCCCCAGGTGTTTGTAGTTTGGAGTATGGAGTTTCTGCCACGCTGAGCTGAGTCCCATCCAGTTCTCTGCCCTCTGTTCCAGAACTGCATGGAGCAAACTGCTTACTCCGCTGCCCGACTGAAACAGACCTGCTATGAAGTTCTTCAGAGGTAACTGCAAGCAGTGTTTCATAGTCCAAATATTTCTGGATTCGTTGGCTTGAAGAGCAGTTCAGAGGCTTATTTTATTGTTTATTTGAGAGAATGTCAGAGGAGGACAGAGAGAGTCACGTCTTCACTCCACCATCTTGGCTCTGCCCCTCTCCAATTGTATTTTATTTTTGATGGAATTGAATGCTACCTTCTTAGAAATGGATGAATTATCTTGCCAGTACAACCTGTGGAGTTCTCATATTTTATTTAGCAACTTCTGAATTTCCCCATGATTTTCATCAAACCAGTCTTGATGTTTACAAGTATTCTGACCCAGATGAGCAAATGCAGTGCTGTACACAAAAATTCTGAAAGCCACCCATTCTTTTCTGTTGTCAACTGTGTGTTGGTTCAGCTTATTCTCCAAGCTGGCAATAAACTGTTCCCTCTCAGAGAAGCAGTCTAATCTGGTGACATTAAGTCTTCTAGTAGTCTTTTTGTCCTGGGGCCAACTCTTTGGTTGAATGAATATTCAGCTTAGAGAGGATAAGTCTATGATCAGCCTAGCAGTCTGCATTGCACATTGCCTTGGTCACTCTTACATATTGTCTGTCTCTTTTTCTGACAATCACATAGTCTATTAAATGCCAGTGTTTGCTGTGAAGGTGTATCCATGAATCTTATTTTATTGTTTTTTGATAAACAATACAATATTGGTTATGATATTATGAGAATACGTCTTCAATAATGAACAATCATTGCTGTTGCAATGGAAAGTAGTCCTGTAAAGGTGTTGGCAGCCTTCACATCTGAGGTGTTTGTCTTCACTGAACACACCATACACCCCATATAGATATACACACACACATATGTGTGTATGTGTACATAATATATGTATGTATACATTCATCATTTCTCCCAAGGACCCCCTGCAATGTCTAGTAGTCTGAGCCTACTCTAGCATTAAAGTCATCAAGAATTATAAGCTTGTCCTTTTTTAGCACATTGATGATAAGTTTCTCCCAATTTTCATAAAAATTTTTCTTTGACCTCATCAGGAGCATCTTTGATGCTCATCAGGGGAGCATAGGCAGTGATAGTGATGGCATGGCATTTTCTGCTAGTGTCATTTGCATTGTCATGACCTGTAATTCACTCCTTTGGGAAGCAAGTGAGCATGTTTGCTAGAGCAGTTTTGATTGCAAAACCTAGACCAGTTTCATGGTGCTCCTTTTCACTGTCGCCACTCCAGAAAAATGTATATCCAGCTTCTATTTCAGTAAGCTTGCCTTCATTTGCCAGCCTTCTTTCATTCAGGATTGCTATTTGGATGTGATACTGGTTAAATTCTCTCACTGCAAGAATTGTTCTTTCAGGTCTACTAGATTTTGTGTTGTCTATAAGTGTACACATATTACATGTACTAATGATAAGAGGAATCATCTTTTCAGAAGCTTTTTATATATTTTTTATTGTCTCAACCATAGAGTGGGATCCCCATCTGCTGCACTAATCAGGCCAGAGTTGGGTAAACAGACAATTTTTAGAGCATGTTTTGTAGCCTCTTCCTCCCACATGAAGGTGAGCAGTGCTACCTTAAAAGGCTTCTCAGACAAGTCAGGGCACTGCTGAATTTCACTGCTGCTTCCAGTGAGAAGAAGACCCTATGTTCTGAGCCTCCTATGTGCAGGTTTGTGACTATAGCTCCCAGTGTATCTGCACCTGCTGCTTCATCACTCAACTAATTCCACAGGGTTTTGAGATCATTTGAAAAATGGAAAAATGACATGCTTATATATTTTTATTCATGCATAAACTGGATTTAAGTGAGGTAGAGTTGCAATAAATCTTCAGCCTCACTCTCTCTTCTAAAGCCATCATTGAACACTGGCAGGACAGAGTCAAGACAACTGGTGATGACTCAAAATACAGTAAATTACATTGGTGTCTTTGATGTCTAGACAAGCTCTAAACACTCCATAATACTGCTTCACCTGCCTTCATGGAGGTTGGAATAAATTGTTCTCATCCACCCATTCCACCAGGGGAGGTCTTTACATGCCTGGGGCAGACAACCTCTTTGTTCACTGTAGGGTTTGAGACCCTTTGGTTAATCTCAACCTGGTTTAGCCCATCTACTGTAATGGTTTACCAGGGTATGATTGCTATGTATGCTATAACTTCCAGGTGAGAGTTAGGTGAATCAGATGGACACCAAAGGTGGAAAGTAGTCTTGTGAAGGGCTCAGCAACCTTCACACCAGAGGTCCTAGTCTTCCCTGAACACATCTTATACCCTATATATATATATATATATATATATGTCTAAGTATTATATATATACATATATAAACATGAATCTCTTGTATTGATGAATTAACTCAATGGCCTGTGCATTTAATTGGATGTCATAATGGAGACTAGGGCTGTCAAACACATTTAGAAACAAGACTAATTTATGCATAATATCCTTGTGTGCCACAAATTGGATTAGTGTTGGAATGTATATTATCCAAGTTTTATTGTTTTTATTTTTTGTTTTTTTTCTTTTTTAAAAAACTTTTTTTTAAAATTTCTAATTTTTTTTATTTTTCTAGATAAATGCAAAGATAATTTTCAGCATTCACCTTTGCAAAGCCTTGTGTTCCAAATTTTTCTTTCTCCTCTCTCCCTATTCCCTCCCTTAGACAACAAGCAATCTAATAGAGGTTATTTTTTTTATTTTGTTAAATATTTATTAATTACATCATAATCTTGTTTGGCCTTCACATAGGAGTATTGTATGCCTCAAGGGGGCCATGTATTTGACAACTCTGTTGCAGACAATAGGTATTCTTCATACAATGTGTTTTTTTCTTTAAACTGTATGAAATAATTAAATGCCTTAATGGATAAAGCACTGGGCCTACAGTTAGGAAGACCTGATTTTAAAACTAAACTCAAAAAGTTTAGTAGGTTTGTCACCTTGGACCATTCATTTAACCTCTGTTTGACTCAGTTTTCTCCTCAGGGGGATAATAATAGCACAGAGTTGTTATGAAAATTAAACGAGATGTATTTGAAAAGTACTAAATCTTAAATTGAAAAAAAATCGGGGGCTCTGATACTTAACACTTTCTAGCTGTGTGATCCTGGGCAAGTCACTTAACCCTAATTGCCTCAGCAAAAAAAAAAAAAGTTGGTTTGTTGATCCTATAACTAACTGAGAGCTGACTTTTGAGATTTTTGATTTTGTGGTCATCATACAATATATCTAGAGTAAGTTAACACTATTATAGAGCTGAGGCTGAGTTTGGGATTATTAGGCTGCAGCAACTTGGCATCTCATTACTTTTAAAATTTTTTCCATAATTTATAGGCACAAAGGATTCAGTTGTTTTCCCTCCCTCCATTAGTAGCACAAAGATCTAGATAAATTTTAGAGATATGTTTGGAGGTAAAAGTATGATTTTACATAGAAGTGTTATTCTTTTTGCCTTTCATTTTCACTATGTTCAATAAACATTGAAGCCTTATTATGTTGAATACCTGTGTCTTATGAATGCTAGGAGTTGTTAACTAGGAGGAAACTCCAGATGTGGGGTGGGGTCTGGAGTCCTGTTCAAGCACATTCACATTTTTAATGTTTTGAGCAATATCTCACATTGCCCTGATTAAATTCCAAATGACATGAGCTCCTCCAGTTGAAGCCTAGTGGTTTTGGAGTCTTAGGGGAATAGAATAGTTTAGGTGGTTTGCATGCTAAATACTGTCTGGTGGCCAGAGGAGATACAGAAAGTATCTGGTAGAAAGCAGTAAGCATTTGTTTAAATGCTTACCATGTGTCAAGAACTCTGCTAAACACTTTACAAATATTGTTTCATTTGGGCTTCACAACAATCCTGGGAGGTAGATGCTTTCATTCTTCCCATTTTACAGTTAAGAAAACTGAGGTAAGCAGAGTTTAAATAACTTACTAGGATCACTTAGCTAGTAAGTATCTGAGGCTGAGTTTGAACTTTAATCTTAGTAGAGTCCAGTATTTTATGCACACTGCCACCTAGCTGCTTTGGGAGGATTATTCTGTTTTGGAGGAGGCTCAAAGAGAGCATCACATTGGGGGTGATTCAGATGCTATATTCTTCATTGGATAACTAAAACAGAAGCATATTGTCTTTCTATAGGCAGCACATGAGCTGATTTGGCCTGCTTACATTTCAGTACTATCATTACTTGCTCCAAATGTCATGTAGTATACATACAAAGATTTGCTTACAATCCAAATGTGATGAAAGTAACTAAAAGCAATAGGCTAGATTGGGATAGTGAGCGAGTTGGAAAATGATATCTGGCACCCTAATAGGAAATGATGGGAGATAGAATCTGAAGACTACATACAGATCTTGCTACTGCACCATAAGAAGCTCGAGATGTCTTCAACATAAGAAATGAATTACCAACCATATGGAAAATGTTTCAGATCAGTAATAGCAGTACATATGAAAACTATGAGCTATCATATCCAGAAATCAAGTTAGAAAAAGTTAGCAACAGGCAGAAGCCATCAGTACTGAAATAGCTACACTTATATTACTGGTAAAACTATGAATTGATCCAACTCTTCTTGAAAACAATTTGAAATTTTTTGACCAAAGTATACCCAGTGAACATCAATAAAAAAAGAAAAAAAAATCCAACTTGTACCACAATATTTATAGCAGTGTATTTTTCAATAATAACAAAAATTGGAAATAGAAACTAGTGATCAGTTAAGAAAATGGCTTACCAGGGAGGAGAGTGAGGAGGCAAGCAAGGGTATTCTAGGTAATTGCTTTCCAGGGGTGGTTGCCTTTGTGATATATGAATATCATGTATGAGTTGTTCAAGGAGGACTAGTACCTCTGGAAGGCAACCAAGTCCTTTTCAGGTCTAATTATGTCTACCTGGCACTCAAATCTCACCCATGGCTCCAAGAAGCTCCAGTACGCACCATGGCCACACTCTGGTAAGTCATCTTGGCAGATGGGCTAACCCAGATTCAGGGCAAGGAACAGGCTTCAAATCTATCAGTAAATTGAGGGGGGAAGGTGTCTACCTCAAGAATGTAAAGATTCCCCCCAGCAGATGAAAACAATTTGTTCCAAAGGCCATGTAAGTGGCTAACATAGCACTGTGGTGCACTTAGAGTTTGATTGGACAGTGAAGAAGCCAAAGGCATCCCCTGCATCCTCACATTTATCTTATCACTAGACTTTGATAACTCTGGAAGAGAGAATGAGACTGACAATTTTGTGCAACTACCTCACTTAAATCCAAGCTAACCCCATTGTCATTGGTCCTCTTCAAAAATGATGACAAACAAATAACTATGTTACATAGTAAGGACTCATGAACATCAGGAATTCAGAGTAACATGGGAAGACTTATATGAATTTACATTAGTTGAAGAAAACAGAATCAAGGAAAAAGCACATAAATATAACAGTAAATAAAAGTAAAATATAAATGAAAACAACACTATAAAAATCAGAACAAATAATAATGCATGTTGGTCATATACAATAAACTTGGATTTTTTCCTTGTTTTCATTGGAGAAGTTATAGACTATCAGTGTGAAATCGAACTTGTTTTTATTAATCTACTTAGTTTTAAAAAAATTAAAGAGTGGTATCAGGAATATTTATTAGAAAGTGATTGTGGTGAAAGAACCTAATTGATATTATGGGCCTAAAATAGATCCTAAGAACAGCAATTAGAATAATCAGAGGAATGAGGGAAGGAGGAAGACAGCCATATAAGAAGTCATATGAGAAAGGAATAAATAAGTGAAGTATTTTGTTTTATTTTGTGTATTCCAATCCTCTTCTGTAACTTTAATAAAAATAACAAAAAAGCTGGCATTTATATATTTCTTTAAGGGTCAAATAGCTTTTTTTCCAAAATTTATCTCATTTGACCTGTGACATCATTTTTTACTACTTCTCTTCTCCATCTCTAATGAGGTATATTCTCTTTGACAAGACAACCCCTCTACTCATACACTTAATGTCATTCCCTCTTAGCTGCTCTAATAGATTGCTTCTTCAGTTATCTCCTCTCTGTCTCTCTTTCCTCTCTGTCTCTCTTTCCTTTCTCTCTCTCTGTATCTCCTCCCTCTCTCTTTCTCTCTCTCTTTTTCATTTTTTCTATCTAGCTATCTATCTTCAATTTCTTCATTTGCCTCATTACCAATTGCCTATTAGGCATCTCAAACTATATGTTCATGTAGCATCTCAATTTCAACATGTTGAAATTTCCCAAAGATGATGGCCAAATCCATTTCCTCTTTCCTAATCACTCTATTTCTATTGAAGGCACAACTACTTTACCAGTCTTTTTTGTTTGTAACTTGAATATAACTTAACTCCTTCTACTGACTCTCTGCATAAATCCAGTCATGTGTCAAATCTTAAACTGTATTAATTTCTATCTATCTTCACAACGTCTCTCATGTCTGACCAATTCTCTTACTGTTACTATCCTAGTCTCCCTGTTTCTCCAAAAGTAATTTTCCTTAATCACAATCTAGCCATGCCATTTCTGCTCTATAAACTCTGGTGACTCCTGATTGCCTCTAGGTTAAAATATAAAATTCTTTATTTGGCTTTTCAATTTCTTCAAAACTTGGCCTTAATTCATGTTTCCAGACTCATTATATACCATCATCCTTCTCAAACTCAATGTTTTTTTTTTTCCAAACTCTCCTTTCTTTTCTTTACCCATGACACTCTGCCTCCCATCTTGATATGTTTCCACCATCTGTTCACCATCCCTGGAATGTATTCTCCTCTCATCTCTGCCTTGCAGAATCATTCTCTTCCCTGAAAATTAAGTTCTATCATCACTTTTCATGGAAAGTTTTTTTTTTTAATTCCCCTAACTCCTACTGCTCGCTCTCAATATTTAATTACTTTGCATTTATTTTGCTTTTATTTATTCTGTGAAGAATTCTCAGAAAGAATCCAAGCTTCTTGAAAGTAAGATGTTTCATTTTTAGCATCTGTATCTGCCTTTTTAAAAATTTTCTGTCTTTAGTGTCTAACACAATGTCTGATTCATAGAAAGTATTTTCTAAATGCATGCTGATTGATCAATATAATTCAATTAGTTTTTCTGTGTCCCACTTCATTCATCTGTAAAATGGACAGGTTCCAGCAAATGATTTCCAGCTCTAAATGCAAGGCTCAAATGATTCTAAGTCTTATTTCATTTAGCAGGTAATCAACATGGCATTTCTTGCTCTCAGAAGGTGGGCAAAATAGAAATGGGTTTACAAAGGTTTTAGACAAATTGATGAAGGATAGAGTCATAAAAGGATACTAAAAGGAGCTGGATGTACCTGACCTTTGATGTCAAAGAGGAAGCTTCACTTACAGAAATCAATTTTTGTCACGCTGAAGTCATTCATTCGATAGAGACCATCCCACAACTCATCCTTTGGGAATGCTTTTGACAATAGATTTCTGGGCCAGACGGAGTCTAAATCTTACTGGCTATGTCAAGATCTGTATCCCTATAATTTCTATGTTAGAATTTACAGATTCTATCTCATCATCTTTGTACTGACCTAGAACTAAGGATTTTGGTGAAAAGAGTTCATAAGCTTATTGCATCTTCTGCATTTTTATTCTGTAGGGTAAAATAAAGACATATATATGTATATGTGTATATACATATATATGTGCTTATATATATGTTTATATATATATATATATATATAATATGAATTTATTATACCAAGAGCTTGCTCAGGAACTGCAAATTCCTACAGCCTTGAGCTATATCTATGCTTTATTTTGATTCCCCCCTAGGTTACTCCTGATGAGAAGACAAGAGAAAATTAACCTTTTCAAGAAGATCCTCACCCAACACTATAAACCACCCCATACTCCCATTCTACCTCTTTGTAAAAAAGCAAATAAGCAACAATAACAACAAAAACAACAATAAAAATGTTGTATGGGTCTAAAGACTTTGGGATCTCTGAGCCATGGTGCTTTTCTGTATTCCCCATGAAAGACCTGGAAGAAATATCTGAAGTATGGAAGTCAGTATTGCATGATGTATTTTAGGACAAATCTTGAGACTGAGGAGAACAATTGGCATCAAACGCTGGGGTTCAATCATGTGAAGAATTAAAATGACTTTTGTCTTTGACAAAACAAAGGTAAGTTTATTTATAAGAAGAAGTTTCAGACAAAATGAAGAGGTAAAATTAACACCAAGAGTGGTATAGATGAAATAGATTTGGGAGAGTATATAATTAGCAAGGAAAAGACAAGTTCTAAAGGGTAACTCATAATTAACCACAAGATGACTGGCAGGCTAAATCCTAAAAAGGATTAGCACCCTGAAATGACAGTTAAATATAACAAAGAGAAAGATACCACCAGAAATAATGAGGAGATGAAAGGAAAGACACCATGAGGTATGGAAGAGGGGTGAGGAGAACGACATCATGAAACAGAACTCCATAGTGGGCTAATCCAAAATGCATTGAGCAAAGATGTCATGGGCCATGGACAGATTTTTAGGGGAAATTTAACATCTGTGTAGAGTAAGGTGGGTTCATTCAAGACTCGTGGGGTGGGGACTTACAAAGTTGAGCTGCTCCTCATCAGTGCCTTTCCCTGCTTTCCTCAAGGAGTAATCTTAGTACTTCAGGCTTTTTCTGCCAATCCCATTGAGAGAACCAGAACTTTATCATTAAACAATGAGAAGTTCAGTTTAATTCAGCATACTAAGTTAAATTCTATCTGCTTTCTTTGAAAGCTGTCTCCTTTGCTTTCCCCGTTCCCTTTTCATTATAGAATCATTGTAGATGATTCCTGAAAGGCTCAGCTCAAGCACCACCTCCTACAAGATTTGTCCCCTCCTCTCCAATAGACAACCCATAGTAAATGACAAATATTTGGCATCTTAAAGCAAAGCAAAATAATGGTATCTAACATTCATATGGTGTCTACTGTGTGCCCAGATCTTTATAATTTTTCTCTCATTTGATTTTTACACAATCCTGGAAGGAAGGTACTATTATTATCGTTATTTTATGGTTGAGAAAACTGAGGCAAACAGGGGTTAAATGATTTATCCAGAGTTTTGTGCTACTCACAAAAAACAAACAAACAAACAAACAAAAATATCTAAATGCACAAAATTCTAACACTCCTCAAATTACTTTGTATTTACTCTCTCTAGGTATTCTGGATTCAACTCTTCTTGGTTTATTTTTTTCCTTTCGCCTCACAATCTCCAATAGAATGCCATCCCCTCAGGAGAAGAAAATGTTTTATTTCTGTTTTGTATAATGCAGTGTCTGGACCACAGCAGGTACTTAATAAGTGCTTGTTGAATGAATAAATGAGTAACTTAATATCAATGATGTTTCTTGCTTACTCTGACCCATACCTGAGAATCATCCAGGCTTTTCTCCTTGCCAAAAAAGCCTCTATAGCTCAGAAGAGAAAATCCCGGGATCAATCTTTCATTCCCTATTATGAAACCAGTCAGGCCTGTTCCATCCCACAGCCTTATTTACCCTAGAGCCAAATGGTCTCTGTGTTTGGGCAAGCCCAGTCAAGGTGTGAGATGAGCTCTATGTATCTTTCACCACCTCCTCCTAGGGACACTCAGGTCACCACTCAGAAGCCTTGGAGCCTTCAGGAGGCTGGCAGTGATACTACCTGCACTCCCATCCCTCTCCTCTCTCTGCCAGAAATAAGATGTTTACCCTGATACTGAGGAAGAGCCAGAGATGGCTGAAGAGGGTTCATTATCTTGAAGCATCAGACTTGAGGCTGGAAGAGACCTTAGGAGTCCTCCAGTTTGGGAAGTTCTTATAAATTCTCTCTCTTCATCTCATTTAATCCCTGGCATCTTCCAGGGCCCACCTCCAGTTCCACTTTCTGCAAAAAGTCTTTTCCTGGCTCCCTCAGATGCTAGGGTGTTCCTCTCTCCTATCTTATCATTTATGTCCTATCTACAAGTTTGCCTTACCTTTGTATCTCTAGAACTAAACAAAGTACCTGGCATAAATAGTATTTAATAAGTGCTTTTTGAACAACTGATTTTTTTTAAATGAGGAAACAAACTTAGGTCAAAGTCACAAAGCAAAATAAGCAAAAATTAGGATTCAAACACGTCTTCACTCCCGTGTTTTTTATACCATAACTTGATATTCCTTGAAAGTTCTGGAGAAATGTATTAATTTCCCCAAGTCTGGGGGCTTCCAGGAAACACCTCCTGGTTCTATAATGACATTGATAAGTATTGTTTTGAGAATGGCAGTTGTAGCAAAGAGTACACACAGCCCAGCAGGCCTGCTCTTGTTACCTGGCTCCACCTTCCAGGAGAAGAGGCTTCTGATCTGTAGTCATCTGGGGAGAAATTTAAAGGGAGGGCTAAGAATGAGTCTCTATGCTGAATATAAATCAAATCAAGACTATAAAATCAATCCAGGCTGGGTCATGCTGTCAGCCTTAGGTCACAGAAGCCTTTGTCTAGCTAAGTCGACCTACAAGAGACCCACTTGAAAAAACTGTACAATTCCAGAAATCAGATCTGCCAAAGCCCCCTATTAATGGCCCAAACATGATTTTTCTTACTTTGTTTTTGTTTCTTATTGTGGTTTTTGATCACTTTCTAAATGTTTTCTGTCCATATCTATATCATATATAGTTCTGGGTCATGTTCTCCTCATTCTAAACTTGTACCTACAGTAGTATGGAGGACAATTACTTCTGATTCTTGGTTCTGGGGACAATGGGGAGTGGTGAAGTGGGCCCTATAGTTCTGTTTATAACCAAATGAGAGAGCAGGATACAGTGTAATTGTTAGCCTTATACTATTTGGTATATTTCTCCCCGTTTTTCAAGTGGCACGTAAAAAAAGCTAAGTTCTTTGGGGAAATATGTAAGTTAACCTAGCCAATATGTTATAAAAATGACTAAACTCTTGGATTTTTATTATCATTATTATTTTTTATGACTCTACTCTATGGCCAAGTTCCTGGAGTGGCTTCTGCTCTGAGATCAAGGGGATTTGGCAGCATGATTACAGGTAAACTGTGAAATGGAATTAAATGCTTACTGAATGAGATTCTTTAAAGTTAAGATGAGGAAAGGCCTTTGTAACTTTATTCATTCAATGAACACTTATTATGTGCTGTGTACACAGCCCTGTACTACATCTTGGAGGAGATAGAAAGTCTAGACAAAAAAAAAGTTCCTGCCCTCATTTTTATGGCAAGAAAAACCCACTTTATTCAAATTCAGAATACAAGTCAAGAAAAAGATTTTAATCTGTCCATTTTTTACAAGCCTAGACAGGTGGTGGGAGCTTCAGTTAGTATATACAGAAATGAGTTTCTGCGGGGCAAGTGGGTTCCTGAATATGAGTCATATCACAGAAATTCTTATGTACAGAAATGTATAGAGGTAAGTATACAGAAACCACATGGTCAGTTGAGTTTCCAACTGGTCAGTCAATGGCTCTGGAGGATGTTTGTAGTGCTTCAAGGGAGGGGAGATTAACTTTATTGTTTTAAACCCATTAAAGTAATGTTATCATACAACTTTTAAGCATTCAAATACAGATGTTTTCTTCATTTTCTTCCTCACTAATTTCTTTTCATCATGTAAAAATAGCTCACATTTATAGAGGCTTTTGAGTTTCCCAAACTGATCAGCATAAATATCTGTTTAGGTGGATATGATATATATCTACATTACATCTATGACAAATATATATATATATATATATATATATATATATATATATATATAATGATATCATTATCCCAATTAACATACATGGGAGGAAACTAAATCACTGAGGCATTAAATGAACTGTTTACTTTTATGCAACTAGAAAATATCTATAGTAATTTAGTGACAAAGATCTAATGTAGTCTGTCACTGGCTTTGGGAATGGGTTGATTCTTTTGATCTTTTGGTTAGCCTTGTTAACTGAGGAAAGTAGAAGATTTAAGGAACAGGAAGGCAAAATATTGGGTTAGATGTGATGTCTCACTTAGCACTAAAATGGAAACATATTATAAAATACCATTAGCAATGACAAGAAAAAGAAAATACAGCTTTTCTTCCACCCTCTTTCTTCTGGTATCATATCATCAAATTAACAGAATATGAGGAAAATAAAATCCCAGAACTAAGAATCATAATATATAATACTATGTAAGTGAATTTAATATATATGTGAAGCTATCTACAGCTTGGAGAACAGGAAACTCAGACTTTAAAATATACAACAATCTCTTTTGATGCATTGCAAAGAAGGAATATTTGTTTTGCAAACAAGACCTTTCCGAAGAGGGGATAGGACAGTCCTTTTGACTCGGGACTCTGGCAAGGAGAAAGGAATTAGCTTCCTTTTCTTCTGCTCATATGCCCCATCCATGCTTGCCCTTTCCCCTTTTCCCAATCCCATATCAATAGATCTATTGAAAATAATTTTAGAAAAACTGAAGAAAGAGGAATCAGTCAAACAAAAACAAAAAAAAAATTAAAAGATAGAGAAAAACATGAAATATCTCCTAGGAAAAACAACTGACCTGGAAAATAGATCTAGGAGAGACAATCTAAGGATTATAGGGCTTCCTGAAATCCATGATGAAAAAAAGAACCAAGACACTATCTTCCAGGAAATCATAAAAGGAAACTGCCCTGATATTTTAGACCCAGAAGGCAAAATACTCCTTGAAACAATCCACTAATCACCTTCTGAAAGAAACCCAAAAATTAAGTCCCCCAGAAATATCATGGCTCAATTCCAGAACTATCATACCAAGGAAAAGATATTACAAGAAGCCAGAAAGAAACAATTTAAATATCGGGGAGCTACAATTAGGATCACACAGGACCTAGCAGCTTCTACTTTGAAGGATCGAAGGGCCTGGAATCAGATATTCCGAAGGGCAAAGGAACTTGGATTACAGCCAAGAATAAGTTACCCAGCTAGAATGAGCATTATCTTCCAGGGAAGAAGATGGTCATTCAATGATATAGGAGAATTTCACCTATTTCTACTGAAAAGACCAGAACTGAACAAAAAATTTGATCTACAAACACAGAACACAAGAGAAGCATAAAAAGGTAACAAGAAAAAAAAACTCTTGAGAACTATATTTATGTTATAGATACTTATAGAATGAGGG
>JAJPUD010012501.1:1481-26116 GCA_023553655.1 Myrmecobius fasciatus | reverse complement strand
AAAAAAAAGCAATAGAAAGATCCAAGACAATTCCAAGACTCATAATGTCTGAATGCAGATCAAAGTATACTATTTTTATTTTTTATTTGTTTTTCCTTTCTTGTGTTTTTTTGCTTTTGTTCTGATTCCTCTTTCACAGCACAAATGTGGAAATATATTCAATATGATTGTACATGTATAACTTATATCATATTGTTTGTCAGCTTGGGGAGACAGAAGGGGAGGAAGGAAAAAAATTAAAATAAATGTTGAAAACTATTTTACATATGCAATTAGAAATAATAAAATACTATTAAGTGGTGGTGAGGGGAAACACTTTATCTTTTTGACTTGAGTTTGTCGATTATGATTCCAAGTTCTAAGGAACTCTCCTTATGGCTCACTTTTCCCCAAACTTAATCTTTAGTCCTTCCTGCTCTCCCTTATTCTCACTTTGTTTTTTTTTTCTTTTGTAGCTTTCACCTAAGTAAGCTCAATTAAATGTTGTTTGTTATCCTTGAATTCCTTGCCCAATTGTCCTATTATTCTCAGGTTTTGTTATATCCCAGACCTTGTTAACCCCTGTCATATGTTTGCTTAGCTCCTCTCAAAAGATACTGGAAGAAGTCACATGACTTTAGATCCTGAGTGGGTCTACTACAAATTGTTGTCTTTCTTCAACTGAATCTCATTGTTGCAAAGCAATCTTTATTCTTCCCTTGTTTTATCTCTACTATACTCCCCCACAACATTATTCTAAACTTTTCCCCTCGCCTCTTTTTTCTCCCCTTTCTTCTACCTCTTTAGTGCTTTCTCACCCCCCAAAGACTTTCTCAGAATTAATTGCATGACTGTGTCATGGAAATACTAATAGCATAATCTTTTAGAAAATAACCACACATAAAATGTCAGGGGACAAAGAATCAGTGAGGGAGAGTGTATATGTGCCCATCCCACATTATTCCATTAGGACATGACCTCAGGGGAATATAGACAGCAGAATTCAATTAATGAGGCTGAAACCCACTTATGGAAATCAATCTAGTTAAGGTAATTCACTGAGGTTATATATGTATATATGTATGTATAGAAACAAACACGTATATTTGTATTTGTAATGTATAGCTATATATGTATATGTATGTATGCATACATACATATATGCATGTGTGTGTATCAACAAATAGACCTAATATTATTCTGGGAACTACAGAATATAAAGCATAATATATTACTTGGCTAAAGGAATTTCCTCATTTGAAAATTTCCTATACAAATAAAATTGTGGATCCTCTCCAAACTGTATTTCAGACCTCCTCTACCAAGCCCTCATACCAGTACCTTTGTTCTCACTCTACTTTTCAACTCCCTTTAATATATTGCCTTCCTCCATTAAACTGTGAGCTTCTTTCTGCTCAATTTTATGTTTCTAGTGGTTAGCACAATGACTGACATATAATAAATACTTGACATATATGTTGAGGGCCTTAAGTGCCAGGCTAAAAAACTTGAACTTCATTTATAAATGTTTATTGAATATATTTTTGCTTATCTAATTAAATTTAGCAAAGGAACATTTAGTAATGGTAGTGATGATAGAAGATGGTCATTGAAAATTTTTTATTCAGGAAGTGCTTATAAAATCCTTCTCACATGACTTTATTCTGTATAATCATTTTGTCTAGTCAAAAGAATATAGGGTTAAAAATCAGGTCTCTAGACATTTTGGCACAGTATCTTTGTTCACTATAGGACCCTGGGAAAGATTTTCATTTGTTACCTGAGTCGATTTCTTGACTATAAAATTTGTATAATAATACCTGTCTCACCCAGACATCGTGAAAATAGGTATGATGGTCTGTGTCATGAGCTTGCTGCTTCTTAGAAGAAAAGCACTTGGAAGGTATTATTATGCCACAGTCCCTCACCACAGGAGCCCTCTTTAACCTCATCCTTCAGAAGCTGTCTGAACTCCCCATCATTTCAAAGAAACTAGCTATTACAGATCATTGAGAAGTTCTGCCTGATGCATGCACCAATCTTCAAGGACCATCAGAAGTAGAATGTTCACTTAGAAATGATTTTTCAATATACAGATGGTTTTTCATATATATATATATATATTAGTCAATTCCTGATATTCTGTTCTTTATAGTCAAGGATACTCATATGGAAAGACATGGGAAAGTCCTATCAATTGGCTCAATAAATTTATATATTTTTCAACAACAAGGATTATCTCTTTCAAATCAATATTTCAAAGAAAAAACAAAAACAAAATCACACCACATCATATATTAAGCATGGATAAGTTATTTGCACATATTTGGAATTAGAAAAAAAAAAGATTTTACATGGTTTCTTAAGGATACTATAGTTTAACTGACAGAAATTTAAGTCCATGACAAGTATGACACAGAACAGAATGAGATTCAGAAAAGATCTAGATAAAGGCAATGAAAAATGTAAGTAGGTATGTAATAGTAGAAAGATGATGGAATCTAGAGGCAGAATAGGGTATAAATTTTCAGATATTAACAAGTATTAATTTCTTTTGCTTAACTATATTTACTTGTTATGAAACAGACAGAGATGGAGGGAGACAAAGACACAAAGAGAGAGAGAGACAGGAGGGAAAGACAGAGATAGAAAGATACACACAAAGGGCAGCTAGGTGGCGCAGTGGTTAGAGCACCAGCCCTGAAGTCAGGAGGACCTGAGTTCAAATCTGGTCTCAGACACTTCCTAGCTGTGTGACCCTGGGCAAGTCACTTAACCCCAATTGCCTCAGCAAAAAGCAAAAAAAAAAAAAAGAGAGAGAGAGAGAGACACACACAGAGAATGAGAGAGGGGGGAAGGGAGAGAGGAAGGAAGAAGATGGAGCTATATGATTGTATAGAGATATAAAGAAAAAAATTGAGAATTTTTTTTTCATAAATCGACTAAAAGTTAGAAGAGGTTGGGAACACTAGAATTAAAGAGGAGATGGGAGGAGGAAAGAGACAAGGAGACAAGAGAATCTCATCTATGTCTCCTCTCCTGGAGACTGATCCTGATTTCTGAGCTCTGATCCAGGGCACAAAATGAAGAACAATATAAGATGGAGTTCCAGGGGGTACAGTTTTAGCAAGACATCAAGGAGTGGCCAAAGTTCCACATCAAACCAAAGGTTGGGCTATGATTGTCCTTGGACCAGCAGTACCTTTGCCTTTTATGGAGCAGAAACATTTCAGCTCATCTGAAACATTCTCAAAGTTAAAGTCTTTGTGCTAAAGAATTCTTTCATCACTCTTCTAACTTCTTGTATTTTCTTTCTAATTTCTTTGAATATGCATCCTACTTCTAGACTGCCTGCACAAGAGCTGTTAATTGTTCCTTGGTTTAGGTGATCTTAAGGCTCAAGTACTGCATATTTCTAGTTTAGGACCTTTAGGTTTGTATTTATTTTTACTGCAATATATTTCATTCCTAAATATTTCAAGCTGGTTAATCTGCTCATATTTTCCAGAAGTTTATAGTTTTCACTGGTGGCTGTTAACTCACTGATCAGGTAGGAGGCTATCTTGGAGAGCATATCCTGGCACAGTCCTATAAAGCCCACCTCTGGGGCTCTGTGGTCAACTTTACTGTCTTAACCACTATCTTATCTATGCAGGAGTAGGGGAGAGAAGGAAGGAGACAATGAAGGGAAGGATGGGAATAAGAGAGGGATGAGTCAAGGGAAGAGGAAGGGAAGGGGGAGGAGGAAAGGAGAGAGAGGAGCAGAGGAGCGGAAAGGGAAAGGGAAAGAAGAGGGAAAGGGGAAGAAGAAGGAGAAAGGAAGAGGAAAGGGGAACAAAAGATGAAGGGAAGGATGGAGAGAGAAGAAGAGGAAAGAAGGTGGCCAGCGGGGGGATGTTGCCCTGTCCAAGAATTTTTAAAGGAAAAATAAATGTAAGGAGGGACACATCATTTTCATCTAAAGGCACCAGGAAAGAATATATCTATTTGATTTAAGCCTTAAATGAAGATAGATAGATACTTTAGTAAATATTATTTGGTAATTTAGTAAAATATAAAATTTAATAAAAATTTAGTAAAATGAGGAGAGTCTTTTCCAGACTTTGGAGATGGTATTAACAGAGCCACAAAATTAGGAGAAAGAAGACTAATGACAAGAAGCAGAAAATGGGAGTTGAATATAGTATCTCTTTATGCCAAACTATACAGATACATCTAGTGTAGTCAATAATATTTGCTGTCGTGTTTGAGAACAAGAAACGAAAATTTTGGATATCTGAAAGTATTCAGAAAAGCAATTTCAAATATTACAAGGTTTGTTCTGTTGCCTCTTGAAGCATAAACTGTGTCTACAATTATAACTAGTTTTTTTTTTTTAAACACCCAGGGCAAATGGTGCAAAATACCTCCTGGAGAGGACATAATGGTAAAGGAGGAACAGGCTGTTGCTGTTCAGGGGAAAACTCATCTGCGGTGGGCCATATGAAGTGCAAGCCATCTGGTATCCTCTTATTTTAAATAATTATTCTTGCTAACTAGGTGCTAAGCTCCCCAGTTTCTAAGCTACTACAAAAGTTGTTAGTTGCCTTCTACTAGAACCTTGGGACAAAGCCCCAGTAGCCTTGCCCTAGTTAAGGCTCTACTGTGTCTACACATGCCCAAATGGGAAGCAATTAAGATGCCAAAATACAAAGGTCATTTCCAAGTTTTCCAATAAATGTAATAGCAAGATTTAGTCCAATTTAATTTTCAGCATTTCACTTAATAAAACATGCCTTCAGTTTATTTGTTTTAATGACAAAATAGTTGTAGAGCCCTGAACATAGTCACAATAAATTTGTGCTGAATGAATGGAAGAAGGAAAGGAAGAACGAATAAATAAAACATGTTTACAATGTACCAAGCTCTGTGCTAAGCCCCAGAAAACAAAAATAAAATGGAAAATTATTCCTCATGGAGTTTATATTCCAATGGAGGGGAAGAGCATGTAGCCAGTGAGATTATTTTGATTTGGAAAGGTCCAAAAAGGAATTATAATTCCTATAATAGGAATTATAGAGAAATAAATTAGCACCCCTTCTCAGGGTTAATCGTAGAATTCATTTGATAATGATTCTAGAATGGGGAAATGGGGTGGGAGTACATGTATGGTACCTGATAAAGTTTCTGCCAAGGTACCGCATATCTGCCATTGATAAGGTGGTTGGGTAGAGAAGCTTGCCTGGTGCTCACCAGTCAGAACATGAAGCTCCAGGCAAAAGTCCCAGAAATAAAAGATTAGTCCTTGGGGATTAATAGTCCTGGTGACAGGGAAGCTATTGAAAAATTAGCCAAGGAGTAATGAGAACATGAGATGTTTTTCTATGGTTACTGAAAAAAAAATGGTGAAATGTCCAAATTTAAAAAAAATTAACAAAACATCTCTGAGGAATAGAAGATAAGGAAGAGGAGAAAAAGAATGAGGAAGATGAAAGTAGTTCATGTTATTAGTATGTTAAGGAGCACAAAGCATTCTCATAAGAACATGGTGGACCAAGAGAATACATTATTTGCCACTCTGAACTTAAGTTTATTCTTCTGTAAAATGGGAATAAGTGATATTGCCACGAGTCACACAGCTAGTGTCAGATCTTTGGATGATTAAAAAGAGAGCTCTTCCTTTCCATTTCTAATCTTTGGCTGGTGTTATAGAAATAGCAAAAGAACCCTCTCCTGAGCAATCCAGTTTTTCTGAGCAATTGGATTATTGAGACCTTGAAGGAAATCATTTATTTCTCTCAGCTTCGGTTTCTTTCTCTGTAAAAACAAGACAAACAGAGACAGCTGCCTTGGGGTTATCATGAGGATCAAATGATATTAGGGTTTACAAACCAACTTTGTCAGTGCTACACAAACACACACACACACACACACACACACACACACCACACAAAATACACCAAGAGAAAATCAGATATTTTGCTATGGTTATTGAAAGAGGTAAAAACTGTCCAACTAGAAAAACTAATAGAAAACCATCTCTAAGGAATAAAATTGGAATTAGATTCTATATCACCTTACTTTTACTCATGAGAGGGGTCTTTTCAATCATATGACATTTTCACAATACACTCAGAGAATTGTATGAGCTTCTGTGTACCAAAAAAGAATCTTGGCCAAGGATCAGTTTGCCATTTGTGTCATTTTCACACATAACAATGTATTGGGGGGTGATTCTTTTTTTTGCTGGGGGAGCATATTGACTTGGTTTTATAATGCTGAGAATACAGGAGCACCATGCCTCTGTTTTCTTGCTCTTCTTCCCTCAGAAAAGTGGCCTCCTAAACACCATGAGCTGAAAAAAAAAAGGACAATGTTTTTATTGGGAAACTTCTCAGCAGCTCCAACCAGTTATGCTCCCTGTTCTTCCAGCTCAAAGGACCACATGTTGACCTTATAGTCCCTGTGTGTGCATCCTGAAGAAATCCCTCTGAGGTCCCAGACCACTGCTTCACATGCATGGAGGTAATTTATGGGATAATGTAAATCAGTGTTTCCTCCAGAGCCTCTGTTCTTTTCCAATATGTGATGGATTGCCAGCTCATCTAATTAATTCCAAAGCATGGAACCAATTAGGGATGAAAAGGCTGAAAGGTCAGGGAATATACTCTTCTTTGCTATGGCTCACGTGGGCTTTACTCTGATTGGAAGTAGGCAAAAAGACAAGTGGGTTGAAATGGGTGAGTGAGTACTAAGAGAGTTTAGAAGGGAAAGCTCATCAAATAAATGCATTATTTGGAGGTATTGTTCTAGCCTTTGAACATCTGGACTCCAAATAGATTCACATCTGTCTCTAGTCTTTTGGGGGAAGGGACCTTCAACTACTCAGACCTAACCTTAAGTGGTCTCCTAGCTCTGCATGTCAACCCAGCAGAGATGAACTAACACTTTCCACTCTGCATTGCTCATATGGGTTTGAAATGATAGACAGGGCTGGGGATGCTGTATTGTAAAGAGTTTCACATAAAAGATTTTTCTAAATCCAACCTGAGTTTTAGACATACAGAAAATAAAAAGACTCAGCCTGGAATTCCTGTACTGGTACCCAGTTCTAAGCATCAAATAAACTGGAGCTTTTAAGGTTTCTTTTGAGGACCCTAAGGAGGTGTTCTCTGCACTACCTCCTCAATCCTGTCCAAAGAATACATCATCATAGGACAAAGTGCCAGAAACTGAGGCCTGAAGGACAAATCCATCAGTCAATATCAGAGTCCCAGCTTCCTCCCTCAGCTGAACTCTGTGCTTTGAGTCTATAGGAAATAAGATAAAAGATGCAGTCACACATCAAGTTAGGAGACAAGTAAGTCAACTTGGAGGTTCCAAATCCCAGAGGAATCTCCCCTGGGAGCTCTGTTCTGATTAGATATCCTTAAACTTTATCAGCAAATACTTAGTCTTAAATTGTGAGAGCTTGGTTATTGTTAACTCACCTCAACACCATGATAGCCCCCACTCATCTCCCTAAGTTCAAATCCAATCTTAGACACTTACTAGCTGTGTGACCCTGGGAAAGTCACTCAATGCCATTTGCCTCAGTTTCCTCATTTGTCAAATGAACTAGAGTAGGAAAAAAGCAAATCACTCCAGTATTTTGCCAAGAAGACCTCAAATGGGGTCACAAGGAGTTGGACAGAATGTGTGTGTAGGCAGGGGAAGGAGGATAGCTCTAATGATAGCCATCTCTAGGATGGAAGGAAAGGATAAAAAAAGTAAAAAAAATGATAATTATATATGTGGAATAGCAAGTTGTAGAAAAAAATGTAATTTCATATGCAATCAATCAGCTTTTTTATACTATGCTAAAGAAATGCTTGTTGTATTCCATAAATTAATAAATAAATATTTTATAGCAACATTGGCCATAATAACATAGAGGAAAGCAACTTTGAAATACAATAAAATCTTGATCAATGAATGTAGTGACCCATCACACCTTCAGAAGATGAATGATATTGCACTCTCTATCTCTTTACAGAGAGAAGATGCACCAGACAGGTTGAAAGAGAAATACATTTTCAAACAAGTCTAATAGATTAATTTATCATGGTAGATTATTCTTTTCTGTAATAATGCAAAGGCTCTTTTTGAGGGGAGGGAGTAACTTAGTATGTGATGTTAGAAAAAAAATAAAGCATCAATAAAAACAGTAAAACACACACATGAGAAAATGCAGAACAGGTATAAATAACTACTACCATTACTACCATGTTAAATTTAAAACCTATTTTTAAAAATTATGTAACAGAAGTTAACTATCTAAAAATCCTTTCTTTTGTTTTTATATAGTGAAATAGTTGCATTTGCTATAATTATAAATTCATATTTTTAAAAAGTACCACTGAAATTACCAAAGGAAATAGTACAGAGGGAGAAGAGAAGAGGACCTAGGACAAAACCTTATGATATACCCACAGCTAGTAGGCATGACCTGGATGAAGATCCAGCAAAGGAAAGTTAAAGGGAATGATCTGATAAATAGAAAAAGAATGTGCTGTCCCAAAAACCTAGAGGAGAGTGCCAAGTAGAAGAAGGTGATCGGCAGTGTTAAAGGCTACAGAGAGATCAAGAAGTATAAGTAATGAGAAAAGACCATTGGATTTGGCAATTAGGAGTTCATTGTTAACTCTGAAGAGAACAGTTTCAAGGCAATAATGAGATAGGCAGGATTAGAAAATATTAAAAAGTGAGTAAATAAAGAGGAAATGGCCTTCCCAAGGAGTTGTGCTGCAAAGGACAGAAGAGACATATAGAAAAAGAATAATAGCTTTGAAAATGGGAGGATAAAGTAAAGATTTTTTGAATATAATAGAGAATGCTCATCAGGGAAAGAGCTAGTAGACCTGCAGAATTTGAAGAAAAATGAGAAAGCAAAGATAATACATAGGGCAGCCTTCTAGAGAAGACAAGATAGAAGGCAATCGATCACATGTGTAGATAAAAAGGTTTGCCTTACCAAGGAGGTAGGGCACCTCTTCATGTAAAACAGGAATGAAGGAAGAGACAGTGGCAAAAGGAATGAGATGTGGAATAGAGGTAAAGAGAGAGTTCAAGGAAAATGGCCTCAATTTTTTCCCTATAAAATATGAAATGAGGCTCTCAGCTGAGAGAGTAGGGGGAGGAAGGATACTTCCAAGAAGTATCCTTAAGTACCACTAATTTTCTCAGTAACTACCAAGCAGCCTTTTCTGTAAGCCCTTTTCATCACCAGCATACACTACTGTCTATAGACTTTTAAAAACCCTGTGCTCATGGAGCCTTTGACTGAAAAATGCCTCCCTTCATAACACCTCCTAGTAATCATATATATCAAAACTCAGCTCCTGACCCACCCTTCCAGACTATATTCAAGAATGCCCAGGAGGGAGAGAAGTTGTTCAAGATGAATATATCTCTTAATAAAACCTTGAAAGTGTTTCCATTTCACTTCTAATAAATCCTCCACAGATGCATGTTAAACAATACTTAAGGTAAAATTATATGTAAAGATGATGAAAACAGCATAGCATCATAGATAGGCTCCTTGACTTGGAGTTGGAGACCCATTCAAACACTTATAAGCTCTATGATCTTGGCCAAGTCCTATTACCTCCCTGGTTTCAGTTTTCTTCTCTGTAAAATGGAAATAACACTAATTGTACTTACTCAGAAATATTGTGATACTTATATAAGGCAATGTATGTAAGGTGCTTTGCAAACTTGGGGGAAATCACTTGAACTCTTTGAACATCAGTTTCTTTCTGTAAGTTAATGTGTTTGGATAAGATGAAATCTAAGATCCCTGCCAGTGCTATATTCTACCATTTTAGATTGAGCCAAGAATGTCAGCTATTAATTTGTAAGGAGGCTTTTAATGTTTTTATATCATTTAGGTTTCTCCCTTTGTTATTCTTCCCAGCGAGTCATTCTTTATAATCATTTTAAAGGTTTTTTTTTATTATTTTAATAATTAAGTAAATAGTATTTTTAATCAATCTGTTTCTCCCACTATGCCTCGTTCAGCTGAGCAAATGAAACATTTTAAAATTAACTATTAAAAACAATCCACAACTTTAGCAAAGTTGCAGCATACAAAATAAATCCACAAAAATCATCAGCATTTTTATACATCATTACCAAAGTCCAACAGCAAGAGATACAAAGAGAAATTCCATTTAAAATAACTTGATACTATAAAATTTTTTGGAACCTACTTGCCAAGGGAAAGTCAGGAGCCATATGAGCAAAACTAAAAAAGCCCTTTCCACACAAATAAATTAGTCAGATCAAAACAATTGGAAAAATAGCAAGTGCTCTTGGATAGGTTGTGTGAATATAATAAAGATGGCAATACTACTTAAACTAATCTATTTTAGTGCTATACCAATCAAATTCCCGAGAAACTATTTGACTGACCTAGAAAAAAATAACAACAGAATTCATCAGGAAGAACAAAAGGTCAAGAATTTCAAGGGAATTAATGAAAAAAATGCAAATGAAGGTGGCCTCACTGTACCAGATCTAAAACTGTATATATAAATATATATACATATATATATATATATATACATATATATATATATATAACTATAAAGCAGCAATCATCAAAACCATTTGGTTCTGGCTGAAAAACAGAGTAGTTAGTTGATCAGTGGAATAAGTTAGATTCACAGGACAAAATAGTCAATGACTATAGTAATCTAGTGTTTGAAAAATCCAAAGACCCCAGCTTTTGGAATAAGAATTCACTATTTGACAAAAACTGCTGGGAAAATTGGAAACTAGTAAGGTAAAAACAAGCATTGACCCATACCTAACACCATATACCAAGATAAAGTCTAAATGGGTTCATGATCTAGACATAAAGAATAATATTATAAACAAATTAGAAGAACATAGGATAGTTTACATCTCCAATTTGTGGATGAAGAAGGAATTTGTGACCAAAGAAGAACTGGATATCATTATTAATTACAAAATAGATAATTTTGATTATATTAAGTTAAAAAGATTTTGTACAAGCAAAACTAATGCAGACAAGATTAGAAGGGAAGCATTAAAGTGGGAAAATATTTTTACATTCAAATGTACTGATAAAGGTCTCATTTCTAAAATGTCTAGAGAACTGACTCAAATTTATAAGAATTCAAGCCATTCTCCAATTGATAAGTGGTCAAAAGGTATGAACAGACAATTTTCAAATGAAGAAATTGAAAATATTTCTAGTCACATGAAAAGGCACTCCAAATCACTATTGATCAGAGAAATGCAAATTAAGACCACTCTGAGATACCATTACACACCTGTCAGATTGACTAAAATGACAGGAATAAGATAATGATGAATGTTGGAGGGGATGTGCAAAAACTAAGACACTGATACATTGTTGGTGGAACTCTGAACGGACCCAACCATTCTGGAGAGCAATTTGGAATTGTGCTGGAAAAGTTATCAAACTGTACATACCCTTTGATCCAGCAGTGTTTCTACTGGGCCTATATCCCAAAGAGATTTTAAAGGAGGGAAAGGGACCCACATGTGCAAAAATGTTTGTGGTAGCCCTTTATGTAGTGTCTAGAAACTGAAACGGAAGGGATGCTCATCAGTTGGAGAATGGCTGAATAAACTATATGAATGTCATGGAATGTTATTGTTCTGTAAGAAACGACCAGCAGGATGATTTCAGAGAGACCTGGAGAGACTTATATGAACTGATGCTAAGTGAAATGAGCAGAATCAGGAGATCACTATAAACAGCAACAACAAGGCTATATGATGATCAATTCTGATGGACATGGCTCTCTTCAACAATGATATGGTTCAAACCACTTCCAATTGTTCAGTGATGAAAAGAACCATCTGCACTTAGACAGAGGACTAAGGGATCAGAGTGTGGACCACAACATAACATTTTCATTCTTTTTGTTGTTGTTTGCTTGCATTTTATTTTGCTTCTATTTTTTTTTGCTGGTTTGATTTGATTTTTCTTGTGCAGCATGATAATTGTAAATATATATATATATACATATATTGGATTTAACATATATTTCTACCATGTTTAACATATATTGACTACTTGCCATCTTAGGGGAGAGCATGAGGGAGGGGGAGAATTGGAACACAAGATTTTGCAAGGGCTAATGTTGAAGTATTGTCCACGCATATGTTTTGAAAAATAAGCTTTAATAAAAAAAAAGAAAAAAAAATTTAAATGAAAAACAAAAAACCAACACAAAGCAAATTCTTCTCTATAAAACTGCTCCCATACTACTTATGGCTGAAAATGTTTTTTCTTTTTGCATTTTGAATTCATCACTGCTCCTGTCAGGAGATGAATGCCATGTTTTGTCTTTTTTGGGGGGGAGGCAGGGGGATTCACAGTTTATTAAGGCATTGGGAGTTTTAAAATCTTTCAAAGTTGTTTTTCTCCATAATGTTATCATTTTACACATTGTTCTCCTAATCTGCTTAATCCATTCTGAATCAATTTATAAAAGTCTTCCCATTTTTCTCTGAAATCATCCACTTTATCATTTCTTATGACATAATATTCTCCTACATAGCCCCACTCAAAATATAGCCATATTTGTTCATTTGGGGATATTATAAAGAAAGATTCTACATGTGTTTTGGTCCATAGAGACTCTTTTTTTTTCCTTTCGTTTCTTTAGGGGACAGTACCAAGTAGTGCATAGCTGGATCAAAGGTATGAACAGTTTGTTAACTTTCTGGGCACAGTTCCAAATTGCTTTCCAAAATGACTGGGTCGATTCATAGTATCATCAGTAGTGCATTAGGATATACCTGTTTTCCCATATTCCCTTAAAGACATCATTTCTTAATCATTTTTGTGTAACTCAAAGTTGTTTTAATTTGCATTCCTCTAATTATTAGTGATTTATAGCATTTTAATATAGTTGTAGCTTGGGTTTGATCTTTTGAAAACTGCTTATTTTTTTCTTTAATCATTAATTTACTGGGGACATAATATATTACTTAATCTTATAAATTTGAATCAGTTTCTTAATTATCTTGTAAAAGAGATCATTATCAAACAAACACATTACAAAGATTCCCCCCTAATAACCTGGGGAATGTTCTCTCATAATTTTTACTATAATAGATTCATTTATACAAAATTTTTTTAAGTTTTATAAATTTAAAAATCCTCTCTATGGCTTTAGAAGCTTCTGTCTATAAATCTGAAAGACAATTTCTTCACGCTCCTTTAATTTATTTATGATATAAACGTTTGTGTCTAGGAAATATATCCATTTGGAATTTATTTTGGTATATGGTAAGAGTTGTTGGTATAAACCTAATTTCTGCCAGGCTGCTGTCTAATTTTCCTAGCAATTTTTGTCAAATAGTGAGTCTTTCCCCCAATAACTAGGTTTTATAAAATCTCTCTCTCTCTCTCTCTCTCTCTCTCTCTCTCTCTCTCTCTCTCTCTTTCTCTATTTTTCTGTCTCTCTGTCTGTGTCTTTCTGTCTCTCTGTCTCTGTCTCTGTCTCTCTGTCTCTCTCTCTGTCTCTGTTTCTCTCTCTCCTCTCTGTGTGTGTATGTGTGTCTATATCACCAGGATCAAATTATTTTAATAATTACTGCTTTGTAGTATACTGCGAGATCTGGTGCTGACCTTCCTTCTCCCATTTTTTTTTTATCACTATCCTTGAGATTCTTGACCTTTTCTTCTTCCATATGAATCTAAGATCCCTGCCATCTCCAAATTCTATGATCTATGACCCTAAATTGAGCTATGAATGTAAGCTATTAATTATTTTAATAGACTTTTACTGATGTCTTTTGTTCTTTGCCTACATTCCCCTTCTCTCTCTCTCAATCTCTCTCTCTCTCTCTCTCTCTCTCTCTCTCTCTCTCTGTCTGTCACAAACACACACACACACACACACACATACACACACACACACACAAAGAGCTAAAGAAATTAGAAAAAGAGGAATAAGAAAAATAACACACACAGTTAAGGAAGTTAAAAAAGATGAATGTTAAAAATCATCAAAGCATCAAAAAAAATCTGAAAATATATTGCCTTTCACACTCTTAGACCTTCTACCTCAGCAATCTTCCATGAATCCAACTTTGTTCTTTGTAATTTTGAAGCATTCATTTTCAGTTATTTGGTAGTTGTTTATATTTCTTTAGTAATTATGTATATTTTTTTGGCTGTACTTTGCATCATTTCACTTAAGTCCTTGCATGCCCCTCTGCATGCACTATATTTGTTGTTTCTTTATACATACATATTTACATATATATACATATATATATGTGTGTGTGTGTATATCTATATATACATATATATATATACTTCAACAAATTGTCGTACATGATTACAATGGTAATCATGTACGACAATTTGTTGAGCTATTTTCCAATGACTTTCACATACACTCTCAAAATGTGTTAGCTTTTTTTTTGCATTTTTTTATTAAAAGCTTTTTATTTACAAAACATATGAGTGATTTTTCTACATTGACCTTTGCAAAACTTTTTTGTTGTTGTTCCAAGCTTTCCCCCTCTTTCCCCCCACCCCCCACACCTAGATGACAGGTAATCTAATACATACTAAATATGTCTTATTTTCTTCAGTTACTGTTTTTAGCTCCTTTTGTAATTGACCAATTTGTTCATTATAATCTTTTTCCATTTTTTTCCATTTTATTTTGCAGTGACCTCATTTCATTTCCCCATGTTTCTTCCAACTCTCTTTTAAAATCCTTTATGCAATCTTCAAAGAAAGCCTTGTGACATTGAGTCCAGTTTATGTCTCTCTTTGTGGCTTTTTCTGGAGTTGCTTTACCTTTAGGGGTCTCAGGATTTGAGGTCTGTTATTCCCTCTCTCCATAAAAGCTGTCTATGATAGAGCTCTTTTGGGTTTTTTATTCATTTTTTAAAGGTGTGAGGTCTGTTCAAGGTAAAGGAGGGACAGCTGCTTTAATTTGCCCTGGGGCTGTTCTGCTGATTGAGTTATTTCAGGTGTTGGGCAGTTCTGCTGATTGAGTTATTTCAGGTGCTGATCAGTTCTGCTGATTGATTGATCACCCTAAGGTGCTGTGTAATGGCAGCTAGGTCCGATGCTCATCAGGGGTTCAGTGGTTCACAATCTACCCCAACAAAAGGGAGATCCTCCAAACCACTTGCTTACAATCAGTACAGATGGACCCAAGAAGCCTGCAGAAGACTCCCAGGTGTATGAAAAGCACAACACTCCCACTCCTGTTCTGACTCCTGTTCTGATTCCTGTTCCAGCTCCCTGCTCCAGCTCCCTGCCCCAGTCTCCCTGTGCTGCAGTCTGGGTTCAGCAGATCACCCCCCTGCCCAATTAAAACAGACCTGTTTTGAAGTTCTTCCAGAGTATCTTGTTCTAGAAATGTGTTGTCCTCCAGATATTGTGGATTTTTTTACTTCAAAATCAGTCTAGAGGCTTCATATGTTGTTGGTTTGAGGGAAGGTTAGAAGAGGTTACAGAGACTCCTGTCTGATCTCCGTCATCTTGGCTCCACTGCTGGAAGTCTCAATGTGTTAGCTTTTAATCAATTATTAAGTATACAAATCCTCAATTCCAGGATTAGTTTGAAGAACTATTAGTGGGGGGGGGGCCAGAGCCAAGATGGCAGAATGAAGACACAACTCTCTGTGTCCTACTCTGACCTTCTCTCAAACCAACAACATATTAAGCCTCTGAACTGAATTTTAAGTCAAAGAACCCAAAAATATTTGGACTACAAAACATTCCTTGCAGAAGGTACCTTGGAAAAGCTCCAGTGCAAGTTTGTTTCAGTCAAGCAGAGGGTTGGGCAGTTTGCTGGGCACAGCTCTGGGATCACAGAGCAGTAAACCGGGTGGAACTCAGCGTGGCAGATTCTAAACACTTGGGGAGACTATCTGAGGCTTGTGGGATATTCTGCCCTGATTGCAGGCAGGAGCTTTGGCAGATCTGCCTTTTGTAAAAGGCAGATTGTAACCCACTGCAAATGTGGGGACCTAGCCCAGAAAGCCCAGTACCAGAAGTTAAGTAGTTAAATTGCCCCAGGGTAAATTACCACAGCCACCTCTTCTCTGCTTTAAAGAAACCCCAAGTTTTTTTTTTTTTAAATGAGTAAGAAACAAGAGAGCTCTCACCATAGACAGCTTTTATGGAGAGAAAGAAGGGCAGATGCAAGATCCTGAGGTTCCTATAGGCAAAGCAACTTCAGAGGAAGCCACAAACAAAGACATGACCTGGTCCCCCTTTCACAAGGCTTTCCTGGAAGACTGCATAAATAATCTCAAAAGAGAGCTGGATGATAAATGGGGAAATGAATTGAGATCAGTGCAAGAAGCCCTCCAAAAGAGATACAATAGAGACACCAATTTACTGAAAAACAAAATTGGTAAAATGGAAAAAGACAACAATGCACTTAAAAACAAAACTGGTGAAGTGGAAAAAGTATGCAATGAACCAATTGGCCAGTTACAAGAGGAGCTAAAAAAGGTAACTGAAGAAAATAATACATTAAAAATTAAAATTGAACAAATGCAAGTGAATGACTCAATAAGACTTCAAGAATGAGTCAAACAAAAACAAAAAAATAAAAAAATAGAATAAAATATGAAATATCTTCTAGGAAAAACAACTGACTTGGAAAACAGGTCTAGGAGAGACAACCTAAGGATTATTGGATTCCCTGAAAGCCATGATGAAAAAAGGAACCTAGACACTATCTTCCAGGAACTGTAATTAGAATCACACAAGATCTGTCAGCCTCCACAATGAAGGATCAAATGGTCTGGAATCAGATATCCCGAAAGGCAAAGGAACTTGGATTACAGCCAAAATAACCTATCCAGCTGGAATGAGCATTATTTTCCAGGGAAGAAGATGGACATTTAATGATATAGGTGAATTTCACCTATTTCTAATGAAAAGACTAGATCTGAAAAAAAATTGACCTCCAAACACAGAACTCAAGACAAGCATAAAAAGGAAAAAAGGAAAGAACTCTTAAGAACTATATTTCTACTATGGGTATATTGAAAAAATGGAAGTATAATTCGATATTACTTTGATAATATAAAAAAGAAATCAGAGGTGGAAAGGCTATCATACTGGGAAAAAGAGGGAAAAGGTGATAAAATAAGGTTAAAAGAAGGAGGAAAAAGTAAGGTAAAATCTCATGAAGAGGCAAAGAAAACCTGAAATAATTGAGGGAAAGAAAGAAGGGAGATGAACATTGTGTAAATCTTACTTTCATCAAATTGGGCTCTAAAAGAGTATATCAGACACATTTGCTTTCACAGAGAAACTTGTCCTTCCTTATAGAAAGTGGGAGGGAAAGGAGGAAAAGAAAGGGATGGACTAATAAAAGGGAAAATAGAAGAATTAGAAGGAGTAAAAGAAGGGGAGGGGCTGTAAAAGAGGGGAGCATTGTTTAGGGGAAGTCGTCATCAAAAGCAAAATACTAGGGAGGGGGGAAAGAAAAAAGGGAAAAGGAAAGAGAAAAACATAACTTGGGTAAATAAGATGGCAGGAAATACAGAATTGGTTATTTTAAATGTGAATGTGAATAGGATAAACTCTCCCATAAAGCAGAAGCAGAAAGCACACTGCATTAAAAACCAGAATTCAACAATATGTTGTTTACAAGAAACACATCTAAAGCATACAGACACATACAGGGATAGGATAAAAGGCTGGAGCAGAATCTATTATGATTCAGGTGAACAAAAAAAGCAGGTGTAGCAATCCTGATCTCAGATCAAGTGAAAGCAAAGATAGACCTAATTAAAAGACAAAGAAGGAAATTATATCTTACTAAAGGGTACCACAAACAATGAAGCAATATCAATACTAAACATATATGCACCAAGTAGTATAGCATGAAAATTCCTAGAGGAGAAATTAAGATAGATGAAAGAAGAAATAGACAGCAAAACTATAATAGTGGGGCATCTCAACCTCCCTCTCTCAGAACTAGATAAATCAAACCACAAAATAAATAAGAAAGAAATTAGGGAAGTAAAAAAATTGTTAGAAAAGTTAGGTATGATAGATCTTTGGAGAAAATTAAGTGGAGACGGTAGGGAGTTTACGTTCTTCTCTGCCATTCATGGAACTTATATAAAAATTGACCATGTGTTAGAGCATAAAAACGTCTAAATAAAATGCAGAAAGGCAAACATAGTAAATGCATCTTTTCAGCTCATGATGCAATAGAAATCACATGTAATATAAGTCCAGGAGAAAATAGACCAAAAGTTAATTGGAAATTAAATAATCTAATCCTAAAGAATGAATGGGTGAAAGTACAAATCATAGACACAATCAGTAATTCCATCCAAGAGAATGACAATAATGAAACAACATACCAAAATTTGTGGGATAGGCCAAAGCGATTATAAGGGGAAATTTTATATCTCTAGATGCTTACTTGCATAAAATAGAGAAAGGGAAGATCAATGAATTGGGCTTACTATAAAAAAAAACTAGAAAAAGAACAAATTAAAAACTCTCAATTAAATATCAAATTGGAAATTCTGAAAATAAAAGGGGAGATTAATAAAATTGAAAATAAGAAAACTATTGATTTAATAAATAAAACTAAGAGTTGGTTTTATGAAAAAACCAACAAAATAGATAAACCTCTAGTTAATTTGATTAGAAAAAGGAAAGAGGAAAATCAAATTGTTAGTCTCAAAAATGATAAGGGAGAACTTTCCTCCAATGAAGAGGGAATTAGAGTAATAATTAGGAGTTACTTTCCCCAACTTTATGCCAATAAATTTAATAATCTAAATGAAATGGAGGAATATCTACAAAAATATAGACTGCCCAGGTTAACAGAAGAGGAAATAAATTATTTAAATAGCTCCATTTTGGAAAAAGAAATAGAACAAGCTATTAATCAACTCCCTAAGAAAAAATCTCCAGGGCCAGATGGGTTTATATGTGAATTCTACCAAACATTCAAAGAACAGTTAATTCCAATACTATATAAATTACTTGCAAGAACAGGGAAAGAAAGTATACTAACAAATTCCTTCTATGATTCGATTATGGTGCTGATAGCTAAACCAGGTAGGGTGAAAACAGAGAAAGAAAACTATAGACCAATTTCCCTAATGAATATTGATGCAAAAATTTTAAATAAGATATTAGCAGTGAGATTACAGAAAGTCATCCCCAGGATAATGCATTATGACCAAGTGGGATTTATACCAGGAATGCAGGGCTGGTTCAATATTAGGAAAACTATCAGCATAATCAATTATATTAATGGCCAAACTAACAAAAATCATATGATTATCTCAATAGATGCAGAAAAACTGTTTGATAAAATCCAACACCTATTCCTATTAAAAACACTAGAGAGTATGGGAATAAATTTCCTTAAAATGATTAATAGCATCTACTTAAAACATCATCAAGCATCATATGTAATGGAGACAAACTAGGACCATTCTCAATGAGATCAGAAGTGAAACAAGGCTGCCCACTGTCACCATTACTATTTAATATTGTATTAGAAATGTTAACTTTGGCAGTAAGAGAAGAAAAAGAGATAAAAGGAATTAGAGTAGGTAATGAGGAAACCAAATTATCACTCTTTGCAGATGACATGATGGTATACTTAGAGAACCCTAGAGACTCCACAAAAAAAAAAAACTACTAGGAACAATTCACAACTTTCGCAAAGTTGCAGGATGCAAAATAAATCCACATAAATCATCAGCATTTTTATGTATTACCAACAAAATTCAGCAGCAAGAGATACAAAAAGAAATTCCATTCAAAATAACTGTTGATAGTATGAAATATTTGGGAAAAGTCAGGAACTATATGAACTAAACTACAAAACATTTTCCACACAAATAAAGTCAGACCTAGTCAATTGGAAAAATATCAAGTGCTCATGGGTAGGCCAAGTCAATATAATAAAAATGACAATACTACCCAAACTAATTTACTTATTTAGTGCCATACAAATCAAACTCCCAAGGAAGTATTTTACAGATGTAGAAAAAATAGTAGCAAAGTTCATTTGGAAGAACAAAAGGTCAAGAATTTCTAGGGAATTAATGAAAAAAAGGCCAATGAAGGTGGCCTTTCTGTACCAGATCTAAAACTATATTGTAAAGCAGCAGTCATCAAAACCATTTGGTACTGGCTAAGAAAAGAGCATAGGATAGGATTACAGGACAAACTAGGTAATACTTATAGCAATTTAGTGTTTAATAAAAACCCAAAGTCCCCAGCTTTTGGGATAAGTACTCACTATTGAACAAAAACTGCTGGGAAAATTAGAAACTAGTGTGGAAGAAATTAGGTCTTGACCCACACCTAACACCACATACCGAGATAAGATCTAAATGGGTTCATGATTTACATATAAAGAGTAATATTATAAGCAAATTAGAGGAAGAGAGGATAGTTTACCTCTCAGACCTATGGAGATGGAATAAATTTATTTCCAAAGAAGATTTGGAACTCTTAATTGAACACCAGATAGATAATTGTGACTATATTAAGTTAAAAAGTTTCTGTACAAACAAAACTAATGCAGACAAGATTAGGAGGGAAGCAATAAATTGGTAAATCATCTTTACATTTAATGGTTCTGATAAAGGCCTCATTTCTAAAATATATACAAAATTGTCTCGCATTTATAAGAATTTAAGCCACTCTCCATTCGATAAATGGTCAAAGGATATGAACAGACCATTTTCAGATCATGAAATTAAAACCATTTCTAGTCATATGAAAAGGTGCTACAAATCACTATTGATCAAAGAAATGCAAATTAAGACAACTCTGAGATACCATTACATACTTGTCAGATTGGCTAAAATGACAGGAAAAGATAATGACGAATGTTGGAGGGTATGTGGGAAAACTGGGACACTGATACATTGTTGGTGGAATTGTGAAGGGATCCAACCATTCTAGAGAGCAATTTGGAATTATGCCCAAAAAGTTATCAAACTGTGCATACCCTTTGACCCAGCAGTTTTTCTATTGGGCTTATATCCCAAAGATCGCAGAGATCTTATAGGAAGGAAAGGGCCCTCACATGTGCAAGAATGTTTGTGGCAGCCCTTTTTGTAGTGGCTAGAAACTGGAAACTGAATGGATGCCCATCAATTGGAGAATGGCTGAATAAATTATAGTATATGAATATTACAGAATATTATTATTCTATAAGAAATGATCAGCAGGATGATTTCAGAGAGGCCTGGAGATACTTGCATGAACTGATGCTAAGTGAAATAGCAGAGCCCAGAGTTCATTATACACTGCAACAGCAAGACTATATGATAATCAGTTCTGATGGACATGGCTCTCTTCAACAATGAAATGCTTCAAACCAGTTCCAGTTCAGTAAAGAAGGCCATATCCACACAGAGAGAGGGATATGAATTGTGGACCACAACATAACATTTTCATGCTCTCTATTGATGTTTGCTTGCATTGTGTTTCCTTCCTCTTTTTTTTTTCTTGTAGATACGATTTTTCTTGCACAACAATGATAAGGGTGGGGATATGTATACATATATTCGATTTGTCAAGTATGTTAACATAATTAACATGTAGTGGACTTCCTGCCATCTAGGGGAGGGGAGGGGACTAGGGGGGGGGAAATTTGTAACAGAAAGCTTTGTAAGGTTCAATGTTGAAGAATTACTCATACATATGCTTTGCAAATAAAAAGCTTTAATAAAAAAAGAACTATTTATATCCACCCAAAACATCCTAACATATCTTTGACCTAATTCTGGAAGATGCTTCATATTTTATTTCATTATTAGGCACATATTATTCTAGTTCATTTTAAACAAATTGGTCTTCATTAACCAAAGGACAGAATAATTCTATGAAACATTAAGGCTCAAATATAATAATAACATTCATGTAAAATCTAGCCTTTACTGTTACTTCATAGATTTCTTCCATTTAAGTCACCCCCAAGAAGAATCCTGATTATGTCCCTCTCCTGATCTAGAAGGAATTCTCCATACATTTCCTAAATTATAAGTTTAAAATGAGCTCATTTGTATCTCCAAAACAGAGATATAATATAATGGTTCCACCTGATCAATAAATCCTTGGGTATTTCTATGATGTTGTGGAATAAGTATTAATTTGGAACAAAGCATCTGGGATAATTTCAGCTCTGCTAATTACTGCATGAACTTGTCCAAAATCTGTCCCCTTTTAGTCACAGCAGATAGATCTGATTAAGGTATATCCATTCCATGACTGGCTATTCTTTTAGGGGGTTAAGCCTGGATCTCGGTAAAGATCCTTGTGTTTGACACAGCTAGAAATGGGTCCTTATTAAAAAGTTTCACTGAGCAAATACTTCCAAAACCTCTCTGATCTCTGAGGACTTCCTCTGATAGGTCATAATTGTGGCAGTAACTGGCTGCTAAGAATCTCTTGGTCTTTAAGTTTCTGGTCTTGCTAGTCTTGTAAAGAAGCTAGCCCAAATTTTCCAATAGGCACTGCCCTATTTGGAACAAATGGACTCAATTCTCAGTTTTCACCTATGATTATGTGACTTTTCACTTTTGAAGCAGAGATCCCTCAGATAGGACTAAAAAGTGAGACATGAAGAATGTCACAGAAATGATCAGGGGCTTGATGATCTTATCCCAATTTATTAGAAAATGGAGATAAATCTCTTCAAAGATGATTATTATTAATCATATGGGATACCCTGTTGCCCCATGCCCCTTTCAGAATACTTTTGTTCTTTGTAATTTTGGGATATTCATTTTTAGTTATTTGGTGGCTGGTGGCCTTCTTTTGTTACCCTGTGAGCTCTTTTGGGGAAGGAACTGTCTTTATTTTTCTATTTGTGTTTTTTCTAGTGATTGGCACATAGTAAGCATTTAATAAAGATTCATTTTATTATAAGCAATAAAATAGAAGTAGAAAGAGTAGAAGTAGTAGTAGTAATTGTAGTAGCAGTAGCAGTAGCAGCAGCAGCAAAAATATTAATAGTCATAGTAATAATGGCTAACATTTATATAATACTTTCAGGTTTGCAAAGCACTTTTCATATCTGAAATAAAGGACAAATCATTCTTCTAATTTAGCATACAAACTCTGGAATCAGTATATATGAGCTCCAGTTCTAGATTTTCTCTGCTAAAACTTCTTAAATTAACTAATTTATAATGAAAAATTATTTTAATTCATACAATTCACTGAATGAGTTAATCAATACAAATTGCCTAACTGATGCACAGTGTTTCCTCTGAGATGCCAAAGAAAACACTAAATTAAAAGAAGGACAAGTTATATTTGATGGAGAACTAGATTTAGAGGAAAAAATTTGAGTTCAAAAATGAACTACCTGCATGACCTTGGGTGACTCAGTTAATTTCTCTGTGACTCAGTTTCCTCAACTATAAAATGATAGGTTTGGATTAGTTACTATCAAAATTCTTTTCCATCTCTAAGTCTGGAATTCTATCATCCTATGAAACATAGTCCTTGTCTTCAGTGAAACTCAACTCTTGTCAGGGAATTAAGGCACATTCATCTCTGTCTTTTTCATTATACTTCCTGGTGATTCTTATTGAAATCCTTAGGAAGCTTTATCTGATCCTGCTAATTTTGGGTGCTCATGCTCTCCTCAAATCTTCAGGAATATGCTTGTCTGTTTATATACTGCATGTACAAATCCTAGGGAGAATGTAAGTACTTTGAGGGCAGGGACTTTTTTTTTCACCTTTGTATCTCTATCCCTTAAAACAGTTCTTAGCATGTAGTAGACAATTAATACAGACAGGTCTCCTTTAGTATAAATAATGAATTCCTTGAAGTGCTCACACACAGTCTGGAAATAATGGTTGAAAACTTAGCTCCCTTCAAAAGGGAAAGAGCTATGGCTTTGGAAAACTGCTTATATTGTTAGACTCAATGTACTGGCTAATTTTATTTTAACTCATTTTCTTTTTTTTCTTTATCTTTCTTCTTTTTTTCTGGTGGCTGTTATAAGAGTTGCTTGAGGAGGGGGATATTTTCAGAAATGAAAAGTGACACAGCTGTTAATATAATTGCTAATGTAGCAACAGAAAATTATTCTTTTTTTAGTTTTTTTATTATTATAAATTTTATCTTTTTTATTTTACTTGCATAACATATGTGTGGGTAATTTTTCAACAATAACCCTTACATAGCTTTCCGTTACAAATTTTCCCCCAACTCCCCACCCCTCCCCTAGATGGCAGGATATCCACTACATGTTAATTATGTTAAAATATTGGCAAATCGAATATATGTATACATATTTCCAAACTTGTCATTGTTGTGCAAGAAAAATCTTGTCTACACAATCGATATATCAGATAAAGGAAACACAATGTAAGCAAACATCAATCAAGGAGTATGAGAATGTTATGTTGTGGTCCACATTTCACATCCCTCTCTCTGGGTGTATATGGCTTTCTTCAGTGAACAGTTGGAGGTGGTTTGAAACATTTCATTGTTGAAGAGAGCCATGTCCATCAGAATTGATCGTCATATAGTACTGTTGTTGCCGTGTATAATGATCTCGTGGTTCTGCTCATTTCACTCAGCATCAGTTCATGTAAGTCTCTCCAGGCCTCTCTGAAATCATCTTCCTGGT
>JAJPUD010012500.1:17977-45843 GCA_023553655.1 Myrmecobius fasciatus | reverse complement strand
AACTGCTGGGAAAATTGGAAACTAGTGTGGAAGAAATTAGGGCTTGACCCATACCTAACACCACATACCAAGATAAGATCTAAATGGGTTCATGATCTAGATATAAAGAGGGACTTTGTAAGCAAGTTAGAGGAACGTAATATAATTTATCTCTCAGACCTGTGGAGATGGAATAAATTTATGTCCAAAGAAGACCTGGAACTCCTAATTGAACACGAGATGGATAATTTTGATTATTTTAAGTTAAAAAGTTTCTGTACAAACAAAACAAATGCAGACAAGATTAGGAGGGAAGCATCAAATTGGGAAATCATCTTTACATTTAATGGTTCTGATAAAGGCCTCATTTCTAAAATTTATAGAGAATTGTCTCATATATATAAGAATTCAAGCCACTCTTCAATAGATAAGTGGTCAAGGGATATGAACAGACAGTTTTCAGATGATGAAATTAAAACCATCTCTAGTCATATGAAAAGTTGCTCCAAATCACTATTGATCAGAGAAATGCAAATTAAGACAACTCTGAGGTACCACTACACACCTATCAGATTGGCTAAAATGACAGGAAAAGATAACGACGAATGTTGGAGGGGATGTGGGAAAACTGGGACACTGATACATTGTTGGTGGAACTGTGAAAGGATCCAACCATTCTGGAGAGCAACTTGGAACTATGCCCAAAAAGTTGTCAAACTGTGCATACCCTTTGACCCAGCAGTGTTTCTACTGGGCCTATATCCCAAAGAGATCTTAGAGGAGGGAAAGGGCCCCACATGTGCAAGAATGTTTTTGGCGGCTCTCTAGTGTTTTTAATAGGAATGGATATTGGATTTTATCAAATGCTTTTTCTGCATCTATTGAGATTATCATGTTTTTTGTTAATTTGGTTATTGATATAGTGAATTATGTTAATAGTTTTCCTAATATTGAACCATCCCTGCATTCCTGGTATAAATCCTACTTCGTCATAGTGTATTATTGGAATGATTTTCTGTAATCTCTTTGCTAATATTTTAAGATTTTTGCATCAATATTCATTAGGGAGGTTGGTGTATAATTTTCTTTCACTGTTTTTGTTTTACCTGGTTTAGGTATCAGTACCATGTCTGTATTATAAAAGGAGTTTGGTAGGAGTCCTTCATTCCCTATTTTTTCAAATAGTTTATATAATATTGGAATTAATTGTTCTTTAAATGTTTGGTAGAATTCACATGTAAATCCATCTGGTCCTGGGGATTTTTTCTTAGGGAGTTGATTAATGACTTGTTCTATTTCTTTTTCTAAAATGGGACTATTTAAGTAATTTATTTCCTCTTCTGTTAATCTGGGCAATCTATATTTTTGTAGATATTCCTCCATTTCACTTAGGTTATCAAATTTATTGGCATAAAGTTGGGCAAAGTAACTCCTGATTATTGCTCTAATTTCCTCTTCATTGGTGGAAAATTCTCCCTTTTCATTTTTGAGACTAACAATTTGATTTCCTCTTTCCTTTTTCTAATCAAATTAACTAGAGGTTTATCTATTTTGTTGGTTTTTTCTTAAAACCAACTGTTAGTTCTATTTATTAATTCAATAGTTTTTTTTACTTTCAATTTTATTAATCTCTCCTTTTATTTTTAGGATTTCAAGTTTGGTATTTGATTGGGGTTTTTTAATTTGTTCTTTCTCTAGCTTTTTTAGTTGCAAGCCCAATTCATTGATTTTCTCTTTCTCTATTTTATGCAAATAAGCATCTAGAGATATAAAATTTCCCCTTATTACCGCTTTGGCTGTATCCCACAAATTTTGGTATGTCGTCTCATTATTTTCATTCTCTTGGATGAAATTAGTAATTGTGTCTGTAATTTGCTGTTTCACCCATTCATTCTTTAGGATAAAATTATTTAGTTTCCAATTGTTTTTTGGTCTATTTTCTCCTGGCCTTATATTGCATGTGATTTTTATTCCGTCATGATCTGAAAAAAATACATTTATTATTTCTGCCTTCATGCATTTGATTTTGTGGTTTTTGTGTCCTAACACATGGTCAATTTTTGTATAAGTTCCATGGACTGCTGAGAAAAAAGTAAACTCCTTTCTGTCTCCATTTAATTTCCTCCAAAGATCTATCATACCTAACTTTTCTAACATTTTGTTTACCTCCTTAACTTCTTTCTTATTTATTTTGTGGTTTTATTTATCTAGTTCTGAGAGAGGGAGGTTGAGATTCCCCACTATTATAGTTTTGCTGTCTATTTCTTCTTGCATCTCTCTGAACTTTTCCTCTAGGAATTTCCTTGCTATACCACTTGATGCATATATGTTTAGTATTGATATTGCTTCATTGTCTATGGTACCCTTTAGGAAGATGTAATTTCCTTCTTTGTCTCTTTTAATTAGGTCTATTCTTTGCTTTTACTTGGTCTGAGATCAGGATTGCTACCCCTGCTTTTTTTTGTTCACCTGAAGCATAATAGATTCTGCTCCAGCCTTTTACCTTCACCCTGTATGTATCTCTATGTTTTAGATGTGTTTCTTTTATACAACATATTGTTGGATTCTGGTTTTTAATCCAGTCTGCTATCCGCTTCCGCTTTATGGGAGAGTTCATTCCATTCACATTCACAGTTAAAATAACTAATTCTGTAGTTCCTGCCATCTTATTTACCCTAGCTTATGCTTTTCTCTTTCTTATCCCCTTTCCCTCCTCCCTACTATTTTGCTTTTGATAACCACTTCCCTCAAACAATCCTTCCCCTTTAGAGCCCCACTCACCCCTTTTCCCCCCTTTTCCTCCTGTTTCCTTATAAGTACATCTATTATTCCCTCTGAGCCAAATCTGATGAGATGGACATTAACCCAATTCTCATTCCCCTCCCTTTTTCCCCCTCAATCATTATAGGTTTTCTTTGCCTCTACATGTGATGTAATTTCCTGTATTTTACATCCTTTTCCTCTTCTTCCAGTGTTACCCCTTTTCTACCTCTAATTTCTTTTTCAGTTTATCATATCATAATAATCATAAAATCACAACAATCATATCATAATAATTATAATGTAATAATAGATTCATAAAATCAACCCTCATTCTCTAAGTATCTATAACATAAATATAGTTCTCAAGAGTTTTTTCTGTTCCTTGTTACCTTTTTATGTTTCTCTTGTGTTCTGTGTTTGTAGATCAAATTTTTTGTTCAGTTCTGGTCTTTTCAGTAGAAATAGGTGAAATTCTCCTATATCATTGAATGACCATCTTCTTCCCTGGAAGATAATGCTCATTCTAGCTGGGTAACTTATTCTTGGCTGTAATCCAAGTTCCTTTGCCCTTCGGAATATCTGATTCCAGGCCCTTCGATCCTTCAAGGTAGAAGCTGCTAGGTCCTGTGTGATCCTAATTGTGGCTCCTCGATATTTAAATCGTTTCTTTCTGGCTCCAGCCTTTTCCGAAATCAGTCTGCCCATAATTTCTTATAGAACAATAGTATTCCATTATATTTAGATACCATAATTTATTCAGCCATTCCCCAACTGATGGGTATCAATTCAATTTCCAGAGAATTTAACTTTCTTAAACAACACTTATCATAGGGCCAAGCCAGGACTTTTAACATAGTCAAAGCTGTGCTGTTTAATCAACCATAAGTTAATTAATTGCCATGAAGTATTCTTTAGGGTATACAAAACACAACGGGTAACTGCCTAATAAACATTATGAAGTGGCAGTCCTATAGATATTTTAAAACAATTATTTCAAAACAGAACTCATTATTTTCTTTGCTAAAATTAAAAGTGGTCTTATATTTTTGGTACATGAGTCATTTACCTGTTTTTGATCTCTTTAGGACTCTGCCTAGTAGTGATATCATTGGGTCAAAGAGTATATCCATTTAATGAGTTTTAGAGGATAGTGCCAAATTGCTTTTCAGAACGGGTGAACTAATCAACAAGCTCCATCAATAAGGCACATGTATATCTGTCTGCCTGCCTTTCCTACACCCCACCAATATTTGTCATTTTTTCTCCCATCTTTGCCAATCTGATGGATATATAGTGGAATTTCAGAGTTTTACCTTTTTGCCTCCCCCCCCCCCATATTACGGGAGATTTTGCACATTTTCAATGATTGTTGGCAGCTTGTTTTTTTTTTTTTTTTTTTTGGGTGGAGGCATTTGGGGTGAAGTAGCTTGCCCAGGGTCACACAGTTAGGAAGTGTTAAATGTCTGAGACCATATTTGAACTCAGGTCCTCTTGACTTCAGGGTTTGTTCTTTTTCTGAGAACTACATGCTTTGAACATTTATTTCTTGGGAAATAGTTCTTGTTCTACATATAGCTATATTAAATTTCTTTATACTTTGGATATAGAGAAATTTTCTGTAAAGATTTGTCCTGAGGCGGCTAGGTGGAACAACTAAGTGGCACAGTGGATAGAGTACCAGCCCTGAAGTCAGGAGGACCTGAGTTCAAATATGACTTCAGACACTTAACACTTTCTGGAGTTTATAATCTAAAAGGAGAGGCAACACAAAAAAAGGCAGGAAAATGGAAGGAGTGGAGGAGGAGATTCTATGGAGTTGAAATCAGGCAGAGCAGTGCACACTGGGTACAGTGAGCTGAGTCCAGTTTCTGCCTTTTATATATATAATATATATGTGTATATATATATATGTGTGTATATATATAAAAATAAAGTACTGGGGTGGTCTAGCCTCCAATTAGAGGGAAGGAGAGGTTCAGGAAAGTGGTGTCAGTCAAGGTTTGAATTAGCTTAGTTAGTTTAGAAGCAATAACCTTATCCTGGAAAGCCATCTTATCCTGTGGAGGTGAAACCAGGCAGGACAAGGGGCAGAAAATAGAGTAAGTCTTTAACACTTTAAGTTATCTTTTTTTTTTACTAGGAGTTTCCTTTATCCAAAGAGTTCCTTAACCAATAAAACAACATCTCCAGTCCTTATTTCTACTGTTTCAATTAGTTTTTTCAGATCAAATGAACAGAATTGATTAAGTGCCTAATATATGTTAGACAATCTACAAAGCACAAAGAATACAGAAAAAAGACCAACTCTCTGTCCAAAAAAACCCAAAACAAAACAAAACAAAACCAAAAAATAACAAACAGTGTCACTAGTTACAGAGTACATGGAGGGGAGCAAGATAAAAGAAACCTGAAAAGGAAGAAGGGGCCCAGTTGTGGATGGCTTTAAAAACCAAAGATAGGATTTTATGTTTGATCCAGGATTTAACAGGGAAGCCCTGAGAGAGAAGCCAGCCATCCAACATGGTCAGATCCACCTCTTTGAAAGGTACATTTGACAAATGGGTGGAAGACAGATTGGAGTGGGTCCAGATTTGAGGCAGGGAGACTAACAAACAGTCCAATAGTCCAAGTATGAGGTGATAATGTGAGAGAAAAGGAGAAGGGGCATATACAAGAAATGTTGCAAAGGTCAAAATGACAGGAGGACTTTGTGGGGGGTGGGGATGGGAAGAGAGAATAAGGAGCTGAGGATGACAAGTAGGGTGCAAGCTTGGGTATCTATTGGTACTCTGGACAGTAAAAGAAAAGTTAGGAAAAGTGGAAGGTTTTTGGGAAAGAACTAAGTTCAAATTTAAATATTTTAAGTTTAAAATGTTTACAGGATATCCAGTGTGAGATGTCTAAGAGGGAGTTGGAGATATAAAACTGGAGTCAGGAATAAAGGTTAGGGCTAGACAAATAGACTGGAGGTTCATCTGTATAAAGATGATAACTGAATCCACCAGAGCTGATGAGATCAGCAAATTTAATAGTAGGGAGAACAGGACCCAGGACTTGGGGGATACTTGTAGTCAGAGGATGAAAATGGGAAGAAGATCCAGCAAAGGAAACTGAGAAAGAGTGGTCAAAAAAGGTAGGAGGAGAATCAAGAGAGTATCATGGAAAAGAAGATGATTGACACTGTCAAAGTCTGTCAAGAATTTTAAAAAGGATGAAGATTGAAAAAACTACTAGATTTGGGAATTTAGAACCTCTGGTAACTTTTAGTTGAGTTTTTAGGGCTCTCCAAATAAACCATATCATCCTGCAAAAAGTACTGATTTAGCTTCTTCTTTGCCTATACCTATCCCCTCACTTTATATATATATATTTAACAATATACTCTTCTACAACTCTGAGGTACCACTACATACCTCTCAGATTGGCTAAGATGACAGGAAAAAATAATGATAAATGTTGGAGGGGATGTGAAAAAATTGGAACACTGAATCATTATTGGTGGAGTAGTAAAATGATCCAACCATTCTGGAGAGCAATTTGGAACTATGCCCAAAGAGCTATCAAACTGTGCATACCCTTTGATCCCAAAGAGATTTTAAAGGAAGGAAAGGGACCCACATGTGCAAAAATATCTGTAGTGGCAAGGAATTGGAAATTGAGTGGACGCTCATCAGGTGGAGAATGGCTGAATAAATTATGGTATATGAATGCTATGGAATATTATTGCTATTTTTTTTAAGCTTTTTATTTGCTTAACATATGCATGGGTAGTTCCTCAGCATTGATCTTTACAAAGCTTTCCATTACAAATTTTCCCCCCAGCTCCCTCTCCTGGCAGAGAGTCCACTACATGTTAATTATGTTAAAATACTTGACAAGTCGAATATATGTATACATATTTCCACGCTTATTGTTGTGCAAGAAAAATCAGATCTACAAGAAAAAAAAATCAGACAAAGGAAACACAATGCAAGCAAACATCAATAGAGAGCATGGAAATGTTATGTTGTGGTCCACATTTCATAACCCTCTCTCTGGGTGTATATGGCTTTCTTCACTGAACAACTGGAACTGGTTTGAGACATTTCATTGTTGCAGAGAGCCATGTCCATCAGAATTGATCATCATGTAATATTGTTGTTGCTGTGTATAATGATCTCCTGGTTCTGCTTGTTTCACTCAGCATCAGTTCATGCAAGTCTCTCCAGGCCTTTCTGAAATTGTCCTGCTGGTTGTTTCTTACAGAGCAATAATATTCCATAACATTCATATACCATAATTTATTCAGCCATTCTCCAATTGATGGGTATCCACTCAGTTTCTGGTTTCTAGCCACTACAAAAAGGGCTGCCACAAACATTCTTGCACATGTGGTGGAATATTATTGTTCTATAAGAAATGATGAACAGGATGATTTCAGAAAAGGCTAGAAAGACTTGCTTGAACTTGAAACTAAGTTAGGTGAGCAGAGTCAGGAGAATATCGTACACACTAATAGCAAGCTATTGTGATGATCAACTCTGATAGACTTAGCTCTTCTCAGCAATACAAGACAATTTCAATAGACTTTGGATGGAAAATGTCATCTGCATCCAAGAGAGAACTATGGAGATTGAATGCAGATTGAAGCACACTATTATCGCCTTTTGTTTTGTTTTTTTCCTTTCTCATAGTTTTCCCTTTTTTTTCTTTTTCTGATTTTTCTTTCCCAACAAGACTCACTGTACACAGCAACAAGATTATGTGATAATCAACTATGATGGAACTTGGTTCTTCTCAACAATGTGGTGATTCAAGGCAATTCCAAGAGATGGGGGATAGAAAATGTCATTCACATCCAGGGTGAGAACTATGGAGAATGAATGTGAATCAAAGTGTGGAATTGTCACCTTTTTTGTTTGCTTGATTTTTCCCTTTTTGCTCTAATTTTTCTTTTACAATATGACAAATATGGAAATGATGAAAAGGATTGCATGTGTTTGATCTATATCAGATTGTCTGGGGTCTTGAGAAGGGGGAGGTAAGGGAAGAAGGCAGAAAAAAATTTGGAACAAAGTCTCTCAAAAATCTTTTTTTTTTTTTTTTTTGTGGCTGTTATTTTGTTTTGGCAAGGCAATTGGAGTTAAGTTATTTGCCCAGGGTCACACAGCTAGTATTCAAGTATCTGATTTGAACTCAGATCATCCTGACTTCAGGCTGGTATTATAGGCAGCCCACCATCTAGCTGCCCCACAAAAATGAATGTTGAAAATGATTTTTACTTGTATTTGAAAGAATAAAATACTACTGAGAGGGAAAAATACTTCTAGAACTATGTAAGATAATAGTAAGCATCTTTTTTTTTTTCAGTAATGGATTTCAGATAGCCCAATAATTTTTACATTATCTCCTCAATCTAGACAAGAGTTATTTTTTATAATGAGATGGTTCACATTTCTTCTCTTTTTCTTTTTATTCTTTTGATTGTGTTTGCAATTCTAATTTTTAAGGAATTATTTTAGCTTTTGTACTCCCTTTTCCATTTGGCCAATTCTATTTTTAAAGGACTTCTTTTTATCAGTGAAGTTATGTACATCTTTTTCCATTTTTTTTTTGTTCTTCCTTTACCAAGCTGCTCTACCAAGATTCTCTTTCCCCAATTTTTCTTCTACCTCTCATATAATTTTTAAAATCCTTTCTAAACTCTTCTTTTGCAGTTGAGACAAATTCACATTTTTCTTTGAGGTTTTCTGTATGTTGTCATTTTGATACTGTTGTCCTCTTCTGAATTTGTTTTGATCTTCTCTGTCATAACAGTAACTTTTAATGGTTATATATATATTTGCTTTTTTTTTTTTTGCTCATTTTCCAGCCATTATGATTTCAAAAGCTGAGTGGGACTCCTGGGTACAGGTGGTATCTTTTGTCCAGGGACCAGCCCTGACCATTAGCTTGTTAAACGGGTGTGTTGAACTATCAAGGCCTGACAGCTGGTCTTACTGTGTTGGAGCTTCCATCACTGGCCTATGCTGGGCCTTTTGCTGACTTGTCCAGAAACTGCCTGCACTAGGCTGTGCTCTCCTTTTACCTGAAACAGAATTCTCTTGACAACCTTCTTAAGTTGTCTTGAACTGCAAAACTGTTTTATTCCTTTCTTCGTTGGTTCTGTCACTTTGGAATTTGTTTTGAAACATTATTTTATAAGTTATATGGAAGTGAATTTGGGAGAGTTCAGGTGAGTTCTTGCCTTACTGTGCCATCTTTGCTGCTGCTTCTATTATTTTAAAGCTCTAAATCAAATGTTTTTTGTTTTTTTCCCACCTTACTCATTCTTGAAATCTCTAAATCATCTGACACTATGCATAATCACCTTCTCATTGATACTCTCTTCTCTCTGTGTTTTTGGGGCATCGTTTCTTCCTACTTATCTGGCCATTCCTACTTAAGTCTCTTTTGCTGGATCCACTAACCATGAGTATCCCAGAATGCTCTCTTCTGAACTTTCTGTTCTCCTTCTATAATACACTTCACTAGGTTTTTTCACAGTTCTTATGGGCTTAAAATTATCATCTCTACACTATTTTTTTTTAATTAAAGCTTTTTATTTGCAAAACATATGTATGGGTAATTCTTCAACACTGACCCTTACAAAGCTTTCTGTTACAAATCCCCCCCCCCCCGTCCCTACCCCTCTGCTAGATGGCAGGAAGTCCACTACATGTTAATTATGTTAAAATACTTGACAAATCAAATATATGTATACATATTTCCACACTTATTGTTGTGCAAGAAAAATCATATCTACAAGAAAAAAAAATCTGAGAAAGGAAACACAATGCAAGCAAACATCAATAGAGAGCATCAAAATGTTATGTTTACATTAATAACTTTCAAAGCAGTCTAAAGAGCCTTACTAACAACTCTGTTGATCACTAGTCTCAGCTATTCAATTGTCTTTCAGATATCTCAAGCTGGAAATCTAGTAGACAACTTTATACTCAATTATTTTTTATTCTACATGTAAAATTGTACATATTTGTTTTTTTACTCCACAGCAACTCTCATTTAAAATTTAATCTCAATGAATAATCTCAATTATCATCTTTTGCTGCATATCTTCCAGGCAGGTATTACAGTAACAATGTATCTCACAATTGAACCTTTTGAGATTAAGTCATAAAATAAAAAAGGCCTCTGCGCAAACAATTAATAAACAAATATTTATTAATTTCCTACTATGTGCTGGAAATTACACTAGGCACTGAACAACCCCAAAAAGTCCATGTTGTAAAGTATCCTTGGTATTTTATTTAAAGGAGAGTTCAACAAAGCTCTAACTTTTTAAATTTTATGATACAATTCTAGCAAGATTGTGCTTGTTACTTTCTCCTACCGTGGTGGGTTAGAAACAGCAAATTAAAGGGCAGAGTAATGCTGGAGCTGGTTTAGTAACAGCAGTAATAACAGTAGCAGCTAACATCTCTTTACCATCTTACCTATTATAAAGTCCTTAGGCCTTGTGAAGTAGGGGGCAAATATTACACAGATGAAGAAAAGTAGAAAGTTCATAGAAGTCACATAACTAGTCAGCAAATGCCAGGAGTAGACCTCAAACCTAGGTCTTCTAACTCTAAATTCAGCACTCTTTCCCACTATGCTATTCATATTCCCTTGAAAATGTGCAATTGAAAGTGAAAGAAAAAGGGGCAGCTAGGTGGCTCAGTGGATAGAGCACCAGCCCTGAAGTCAGGAGGACCTGAGTTCAAATCTGTCTCAGACACTTAACATTCCCTAGCTGTGTGACCCTGGGCAAGTCACTTAACCCCAATTGCCTCAGCAAAAAGGGAAAAAAAAATTTAAAAATTTTAAAAAAAAAGTGAAAGAAAAGACATAAAAACTATAAAAAGGAGACAAGAACCATAAATAGTATTCTGGTGGTCATTTAGTGTGTAAAAATGAACAATCCTATAAAGTTAACTGGTGTGAAGTGTAAACTCCTTCAGTCCAGTTCCACTGAAACAGCTAGCAGGGAGTCCTGGAGCTAGCTGGGTTTAGAGGAAGGCCTCAGCACAAACTGCAGGTAATGGACAAAGAACCCAATCAAAGAAAGTTACTATGGGAACAGAGAAGAACTGCATTCACCTTCAGAGGATTTTGAAGTAAAAAAACCCAATCAACCAATCAACCAACCAAACAAAAAAAACCTCCCCTACCCCAAAGAGCAATTTTAAATGACTACCAGCCCCAAAAGAATTTATAAAATTTTTTAAATGACTTTAAAAATCAAGTAAAACTGAGGAAAAACTAAAAAAAAAAAAATGAAATTCAAGAAAAACAAGAAGAGTATGAAAGGAAGTTAAACAACTAGGAGATCCAGTGTCTTAAAGCAGAAAATGACTCTTTCAAAATTAAAATTGGGGAAGGGGAAGCCAGTGAAATTACAAAAGACCAGGAAATAATAAAACAAAATATAAAGAATGAAAAAATAGAAGAGAATGTGAAACATCTTAAAAGAAAAACAAGAGATCAAGAAGAGAAAATAACAATTGGACTATCTGAAAGATATGGGAAAAAACCCCCTAAAAACCTTATTCTTACATATTCTGAATCCTGACCAATGTTCTGCCGGGCACATGACAATGTTTTTTGTTTTGTTTTTTCTTTTCTTATTTTGCATTTGTTTTAAATAAATACATTAAAAACTAAGTAAAAAAATATAAAATATATATACAATGATGACGAGTTTAATAAAGGGATAAATTATGTGCTATACAAGCTACTTAAGATGGCAGGGAAGTAAGGCAATTCTAGAGAGATTTCCATAAAAATATGGCTCAAATGAAGTGTTAGCATTCAAAGAGATTACTTCAATTATCTAGAAAATTAATTTCTTTTCTAAAGTACTTCTTTGCCTAGTCAAACATGATCAATATGACTTGATATATAATTATTTTAGTGGGCATTTGTAGTAAAGATATTTCAGGTACTGGTCACGATGTTTGAGTATATAAGATGAATTAATTGTTGAAAGGTAAATGTTATGTGATTACCCAAGAACCATCAAGTGTTTTTAGCTCTAGAGCGCTTTCCCTCTTTCCTTAATACCATGTAAATAGCAAATTCTCAAGTATTTTATGGAGTGACTATCAAGAGGGACAGTAAATGATAGGATAGGACTAGTTTCTCTAATTAATCAATCAATAAGCACTAATTAAGTACCTACTACATGCTAAGCACTAGGAATATAACATTCTATTCCATGCCTTCAAGGAGTTTATGTTATTAACTATGGAGCCTGTGCACATATACAGGAACACACAAAATGCAAAGGAGGAGGTTGGTGATCTTGGTAAGAAGTAGCAGCTAGGGGAGCCTATAGTAGTCTCATAAAGAAGATAGTAACAAAATTTAACAAAAACCAAGGGATACAAAGAGGTAGAGGTGAAGAAGGAAGGCTTTCCAGGGGGCAAGACAAATGAAAAAGATTTTAGATGAGGGGAGAGAGTCTTGTGTTAGGAAAAGTAAGAAGGAAAAGAGAAACCCTTCTTTTGACTTGAGGGATTAAATCTTTAAACCAGTCTCCATTCTTATGTAAATTTAGCAGGATTGTCCATTTACTCCTGTTCAGTTAGTTCTCTTTCATAATATATTCTCACCTATGCCAATGTCCTTCTCACAGTGTCCAATAAGACATATGATGCTATAAACCCAAACTTGAAAAATTGCTCCCCTGTATTTAATAGCCATAACCACCCTTGCTTTTACCTTCTGAAATAGAAAATGGCTTTTGGAGAGTATGCACTTAAAAATGACAATCTTCTCTTCTTGCTAATCCTTATAATATCAATAAAACTTTTACAGGGTTGTACCTTAACTTGTGTATGTGCTAGAGTTTTCCCACAACAAAGGTCAGTTTGGCTTTCATGGAAATACAAGGAAAATATATAATATTTGAGGAATTTACATATATTTTAAAAACAAGCATACGGATTTGTAGTTTTATATTCAGTCTTTTTCTGTTCTATATATATGAAAAACATTTTTTTATGAAAAACATTTTATGTGTTATTTGCTAAATTCAGAATGTCTGCAGAATCATTTAAAAAGAAATAATGTAACATGAAATGAACAAGTAAACACTGTTAGAAGCTCTATCTATGGAAACAGCTGTTAGACTTTTTTTGTTTTGCAAAATATACATTTAGATGGAATTATTTAATAAAAAATCTATCCAGTAACATATCATCTAATATGTCAGTATGTTTCTCATTTTTTAAATAGATGACTAAACCAAAACAAACAAAAAAAAAGACTTGTTTGTTTTGATGGGATTCTCTGCCATAAAACTTTATCTGAATGTCAGTTATTAAAATACAATAATATTTAATTGTCTGGACGTACTCTTTGCCCATCTCTAAGTATTCAGATGCATTAAAAAAAATTCCAAAGCCTAAATTTTTCTGTTGGAGATTGCCTTTCAGTTCAATAAAGGGAAATATTATTTATCTATCAGTAATCAAAACATGCAAAGTGAAAATTAGAAGATCACTGAAACAATGTTACTTTCAAATCCTGTAATAAAACTGACAATTCTGGAAAACAATGAGTAGTTGAAATTATGTGTATGGCTTACTTCTTGCCTCATCTAAACTGAACTATATTCCCCATTATTTAAAATTCCAGTAAAATGACATAAGATTATATGTAAACTTACCTTGCTTTTAATCAGGATTTTCACTTCTCCAGACTCCACAATAAAAAAGCTCTCTGCTTTCTCACCCTATAATACGGGGGGGAAAAGGGAGAAATTCATATTTGTTACTACACTGTACTATATAGTTGCATCATTATTTATTTTATACTTTACAATGTTCTTCACATCTTAAAATGGGACTATTTAATTTATTTCCTCCTCTGTTAATCTGGACAATCTATATTTTTAAAAATATTTATCCATTTCACTTAGATTATCAGAATTATTGGCATACAGTTGGGCAAAATAGCTCCTAATTATTGTCTTCTTCACATCCTACTGACAGCATTTTTTAAGGGATAATGAACTAATTGTCCTAAATGAGAGGTCCTTTTTACCTGATGATATCAACCAACATATGTTTTAACAACATGAGCGGTCAGCATTCAGTCTTGTAATGGTGAACATTTAACACATACATACTGGTTCAAATACATTCATGTTGTTGCTATACACAGAGCATTCTCCCCCTCCCCCATTCACTTACCAATAGCACATTATAATCAAATGTGCTATTGATAAAAAAAAAAAAAAAAAAAAAAAAAGGGCACTGATGTAATAAAAAGACGTTCCTGAAGAATGTGGGCTAGCACAAAAAATACTGTCTTTCTTTCGTGATCACGTTTACTTAGGTGATATTAGGTAAAAGAGAAAGTATAATGAAATGTAAATGGTGCTTGAATTGGAGTAAGGAGAGATCTAATCCTCAATGGCCCAGATACCAGAGTGCTCCAGTAACTCGGGTGATTGAGCAAACCACTATTATCACCTAGTCTGGATTTAGAGCAGAGCTGCTTTAGGTTACTAAGAAGACTTAGGAACAGCTAAGTCCAATGGTTAGCAAACTTCCTCTTCCCTTTTCTCTACATCCCTGTAATTCAAGTTGAAAGTTGCCTAGATAAAAACTCTATTTCCCTTGCCTCTACCCTTTCCATTTGGCCAATGGAAGTGACATTCCATTTTTACTCAAAGGAAATCTAGCTCCTCTCAGAAGATGTTATACCTGAACTTATCCTCTCTAGTATTGGATCCATACTTACGAAGTCACTTAACCTCTATTAGTCGCAGTTTCCCCAACTGTAGAATAGGGATAATAATAGCACTAAATTTGCAAGGTTATTGATAAGGATCAAATAAGATGATATTCGCAAAAAGTACATAGCACAGCTCCTATGTAAAAGCTTGTTTTTCCTTACCTATTCCCCTTTCATAGTGTTGTTACCCCCCAAGATCAGTTATTATAATTTGCACAGAATTCATTTTTAGTGGTATAATCTGTCAAATTTCCTTCCACCTCTACTGTATGATTTTTCATCATACGTTTTAACTGTTCACTCTTATTTGTCCTTTTGATTTTGGGGCTTCATTTCTTCCGGCCACCTAAAATCTTGGGCATAAGACATTATCTGCCTGAGGCATTGTTATAGTTATTATGGGCTGAGTGTGTCCTTCTGCATTTCTCTCTTGAATTTTTCTTATTCTAAAATGTTTCTTCATGGCATTGCATTTTCTTTGGTTTACTAATACTTTCAGATTCAGTGTCAGATTACGATTTTGTACAAGAGTCCCATACCTCTCTTCTTACCCTTATCACCTCCATGGCTCTTCGATGGATGGGACAGGTCCTGTCTTTTGTCCGGTCTTCCCTGTAGGCTAATACCTACAGCTATTTAAGAGAGGGTGGCTGATACTAGGTTCTCATCCTACACTTTAACTCCTGGTTTTAAACCCCTCATTCTAGTGGTGGTCAAATCTATTTCCATTTCCTCCTAACAATCTTGAGTACAGACTTGGTGTCTTCCCCTATTTCTGATCCTGACAAAACCTAGTTGGATTTTGAAGATCACACTGGTCTCACGACTTGCAAAGTACTCCTGCCACACATCCTGCAATTGAGTTGGAATTGTCTCACTATGATTCATAACTAAGAATGTACAGCGACCTTTGGGGTCTGACTCTGTATGTCATTTCTGTTCCAACAGGCTAAAGTCATGGTCCAGCTGGCTTTTGGCTCAGATTATCAGAAATCCTGCTAGTTTCTAGGATTTTTCTGGAGTATTTACTTATTCATAATATCGGTAAGCTTCACACCAATTTATTAGAGTATAAGCTGGTTTTTCCCCTGTGACCCCTTTCCCCATGCCCATACATATCTTTTTTGTTAGAACTTGTATTGTTCTTTCTAGTGAGACTTCTATTCTAGCATCTGTAGGCTACTGGGCATCTTTCTATTAAGTTCTAGACTGGAATGGAGGTGCCCTTTTTAGATTGCTTGGGTTTATGTGAGAGAGATAGCTCTTTTAGCACCTTTCATTATTAAAAGTTTTTGATGAGTATGGCTTTTTAATATAATTTGAGGTCTAAGCGTGATATTCACTCTTCAATGCTACATTTTTAATTATATTCTTTCAGGTTCTTTTGCAATAATAAGAGGAACAACACAAAACAATTCCAAAGTTTCAGCACATATTCAAAAAAATGACAAAGAAAAAAGACAGGCATAAAATCAACAATGGAGGAGCTATATAAAGACAACCTGATGAACCACGAGTGATGCCGGATTGATCTGTTGCCAGATCACACAGCCTTACTGTTACAACAGCTCTCACACCCACACAACCAGCCCTCTAGTCCATCCCTTGCCTGAACTGTCACAGTACCGGGATTGTTCTCAGTCTCCCCTGCCAATCTGTCCTTGGGCAACTGCTAAAGTCAATTTTCTAAAGCCAGTATCTATCCATGTTACTAACACCCTTTCCCACTTTGAGTAACTCTCTGTTACCCAGGTTACCTTAGGTTCTCTACCCTCTCACTGCCACAGTGAATTTCCTTGGTTCTTTTTCAGGACTCAGCTCAAGTTTGACTTTCTATTTCTCAACTCAAGTTTGACTTTCTATTTCAAGTGTTAGTGTCTATCCCAGTTTCCCTTGCTACTGGTGCCTTTCCCTCTCAGATTACCTTCCACTTACTGTTAAATATTTCATTGTTTACATGTTTACTATATTAGACTGCACATTCCCTGAGCAAAGAATGTGTTTTGCTTTCCACTGCACCCCTGGCACTTAGAACAGTGACTGAGACATACTCGTACTTAATAAAAACTTGATGACTGACTGCCTAACCGACAAAATGTTCATCCATTTTACAGGATCCTGAAAAAAATAAAAAAAAATAAAAAAAAAAGTTGCCATTTTACAGGATCCTAAGCACATATATATCCAAGAAGATAAAAAATAAATCAAAACAGAAAAACTTTGTGTGTGGTAAGATACTGTAAAGCTAAGAACTGGAAAGAAAGATGATAATCACTGACTAAGAAATAGCTAAAAAAGCTGTGGCACACAAATGAAATGGAATATCATTACATGTAAAGAACAATGAATATGAACAGTTTCAAGATGCATAACTCTTTATCAGGGAGTCTTTAATCTTTCTTTGTGTCACAGACTCCTCTGGAAGTTCAGTGAAATAATCATTCAAAATAATCATTTTAATCCTATAAAATAAAATACACAAAATTATAAAGAAACCAATTATATATTAAAATACAATTGTCACAATATATTTTTTAAAAACTTTGGGGCCTATTTGGTCTCAGCTCTTCTCTCCCGGAGAAGTCCTAGCCCTGGTGCCCACCACCCTCTGGGTCCTCTTGCTTGGGATAGCATGGCTTGTGTGTGTGTGTGTGTGCATTTAAAGGACAAGGTGGAGGGAGCCCTGGCTAGCCCCGCTCTGCCAGGTCCCCTTTAACAGGAAAGTCCATGTGAAACTAAGGACTGAACTTTAGAGGGCGTAATTACATGGAAGAATCATCCACTGAATGCTAATGAATGTGGGGAAACCAGGCAGGAGCAACATATTTTTATACATCAGAGAATTCAGAATGGAGAAATCCTTTCATATTATGAAGGTGGAAAAGTCTTCAGATGTAACCAAGGCCTTACTGTACATTAGAAAAAGAAGACTAGAGAAGAATCCTACCAGTGGAACCAATGTAGGAAACCTTCAATGAAAGAATTCATACTGGATTAAAATCATAAAAATATCCTGAATGGGAGAACGCATTCAAAAACAGGAGATACTTTACAATAAATCTTAAAATTCATACTGGAAAGAAATCCTATAAATATAATCAATGCAGAAAGTCTTCCACCAGAGAAGAAATCTTAATTTACATGAGAAAATTCATATTAGAGAAAAATCCCATGAATCATTGAATGTGGGAAAGCCTTCATCTCCTGCTCCTTCCTTGCTATATACCATCTATTCAGATTGGAGAAAAACCATATAAATGTAATGATTTTGAGAATGCCTTTAAGCAGAAAGAATAGACCCTACTGATCACTAGAAAACTTGTAATGGAGAGAAATCCTGTAAATACAATGAATACTGGAAAGCTTTCAGGCAGAAAGAGAACCCTGTTATACATTAGAAAATTCATACTGGAGAAAAACCATTTACACATAATGTATGTGGGAAAGCCTTCAAAACAAGGGTTATTACACACATGAAAGTTCACATTAGAGATAAAACTTACAAATGTAATGAATGTGACAAAGCATTTAGCTCTAACTCAGGCCTTACCATGCATCATAGAATTCATATAAGAGAGAAATATAAAATTGTCTGTAGGAGAGGAGAACTTTAATGCTCACCAGAGTTCATACTGGAGAGAAATCCTACAAATGTAATGAATGTGATACAGCCTTCAAAGAGAAATCTTATTATATATCACAAATCCATACTGAGTATGGAAAAGCATTTAGGAACAAGGGAAACCTTGATTTACACCAGAGAATTCATACTGGAAAATAACCTAAAAAAATATGAAAATATTTAGGCACAAAACATCCTTTATCATAAGATAATTTAACATCCAGTCAGCAACACTCATTCAGTGTGCAAATTTTTTCATCTAGAAAGGAAAAATTACCAAACATGAAATCATGAAATTATTAGATATGACATCTGAAATATATTCCAATCCCTTTTTAATTTTACAAATGGCAGAGCTGATGGATATAGATTGAGCTGATCATGATCACCTAAACAGTGAGCAGCAGGTATGGGAATGAAACTCATGCCTTAGCACTACCTGCAGCAATTCCAGAATTGGAAAGGACTTTAGAACTATCTAATACATGTTTGAAAAAATCTTGTATCATGTGAAACATATCACATGCATATTTTACTTAAAGAGGTCCAGTGAAGGCCTCCCAAGGTAGCCTACTCCTCTTCTATACAGCTTGAGTGTGGAAAGGTATGAGAGTGCATGCATATATGTTTTGTATGTGTATGTGCATGTAGATAAATATTCTGAAATGAATGTGATGTAAAACAAATGCCACCAATTAGAAATGTATGTTTGAGTCAAAGAGCAACTCCTGGTCTATGTTAATAAAGGGAGTTTTCTTAATGAGAATTCTCATCAATGAAATTATTGATCCATATGTTACATGTCTACACACATCAAATAAAATAACATGTAAATCACTTTGCACACCTTAAAATGTTATATAAATGCTAACTATTATTATTATAATATGTAAATAAATATGAAAACATAATATAATCCAGAATTAAACATAGTACTAATGATAAGGCCTTGCCAGTAGACAGTTAAGCATCATCTCATGCATACTCTTAGAATTGATTTTGTCAGAGCAGCAAAGGATAATATTAGTTTTTTGGGGCTGTGTTATTAAATGAGTGACTAAGTGAGCTTGCAGTTCACTAAAATCTAGATATTTCTTATTATCTAACCATAATTCTCTTTGAATTTGAAGCTGGCTTTTTGACCTAAACATACAAAAATTTATGTACCTTTATGAAAGTTAATTTTCTTAGGTTGCAAAGAAAAAGTATATGAGCCTTAGGGTAAGAAACTGATTTACATAATAACTATTAAGAGAATTAAGAATTACTACTAACAGAACCAGGAAAATAATCTATAATTAATGTAAAAAACAAAAACAAAGTTGAATACTATGTAATTATAATGACTAGGCTTAGCACAAAATAAGATGATTAATCAACAATAATGTACTAGGCACCAGGGATAAAAAGAAGTCACCACCCACACATAGATACAAATTAGATATACAGTGTTGGAAGAAAGAGTACCAGCAGCTTAGAGGGAGGGAGGGAGACTGGGAACAGCCTCATGAATGAGTTTACATTTGTGCTGAGTCTTGAAGGAGAATATGGATCCCAAGAGATAGAGGTGAGAGTGGAATGCTTTCCAGACATGAAGAAAGGAAATTCAAAGGTATAGAGAAAGGAAACTGGTCTGTGTGCAAGAGTAGTAATATTTAATAGAAGGGGTCAAATTGGGAAGAAATTGCTACAAAATAAGAGACGGAAAAAAGTATGTACCCTTCTCCCTTCTTTGAAGAGATGGAAACTACAGGCATGAAACTTTAAACATACTTGTTTGATGGGTTGGTTTTGTTAAAATGCTCTCTTTCTGTCCTTATTTGTTTATTCTTTGTTATAAATAATGGCCTGCTAAAAAGGAGAAGGAAGTGGGGATACATTCCAAAATCAGGATGACATAAAAGAGAAAAATACAAATAAAAATTTTAGAAAATAAATAAACGTCATCAAGCATAGAAGATACTAGTTGAATATGTTGTATGGCTCAGGGCAAATCTATTTCCATAACACAAACAACTAAAAATATTTATCCTAACTACAGAGTGAGTCCAAACTCTCAAGTCCTATATGCAGAATTTCAGAGTTAAAAAAGACCCAAAAGTTATAGAATTTAACCCATAACGAGGTCAAGTCTACCCAATAATATTTCCATCAACTATGATCCAGTTTTGAAGACTTCTAATGAAGGTGAAATTACTGTCTCCTTAAGTAGCACATTTTACTTGTTGCTTTGGCTAGTTGACTTCAGTTTCCTTCTTGTTTAATATTGCAATTATTATTAATATTAATATTTATATAGAGCTTTAAGTTTTGTTATGTATTTTATCTATATTATCTCCTTTGAGCACCACAACCAGGTGAGGAAGGTACTACAATGATTAACATAAATAAAATGGAGTTAAGAGAAACATAGCTCAGGTTTACATAGTCCAGCATAATATAAGCTGGAAGGTTTTTTTTTTTTTTTTTTTAAATTTCCAATTCATTTCCCCTCTAATTTTTAATGTCCTCTTTTATGCTTTTTAAAGGTTTATTTGTGGGTTTTCTAATTTTTTATTTTGTTAACGTTTATAATATTATATTTATATGATTTCCCTCCATCCCAACTACTATAGTTGTGTCTCCTAAATTTTGGTTTCACCATTATCTTGTTTTCTTTTTTACATATTTTCTTTTATATCAGAAAGAATCCTTTAGTGATCATTTCTGAGTGTTTAATTATGATTTTGTCATTTTAAATTTCATTGTCTTAATTTAGATATATATTTTTTATTTGTAGTCCCTGAACCAATTTTTAAAAATTACATTATAGTCTATAAAGAATGCATTGATTATTTCTGCCTTTTTACATCTGTCTGAAATATCTCTGTGCTCTCACATGTGATCATTTAAAAAAAGTTTTGTTTTCTTTTTCAAACTGTCATCTTTTTTTATTTGCTTCTGCCTATCTTTCCAAATTTGTTACACATTACTTTTCCACTATGCACTCTATTCTCCAAATTGACTTACTTGTTGTTTCTCATATTTGACATTATATATCTTACCTCTGTGCCTTATTATAGATCCCTTCTCACTTTTGACTATGGAATTTCCAAAAGTAGAAGAAATGTTCACACAACTCATTTTACCCCATGCAATACTTAAATATGTTAAAGGACTAAGTTGCTTACTTAACCAAAAATAATTAAAAATATTCCTAAGTAGGGGCAGCTAGGTGGCGCAGTGGATAGAGCACCAGCCCTGAAGTCAGGAGGACCTGAGTTCAAATCTGGTCTCAGACACTTAGCATTCCCTAGCTGTGTGACCCTGGGCAAGTCACTTAATCCCAATTGCCTCAGCAAAAAGCAAAAAAAAAAAAAAATAAATAAATATATATATATATATATATATATTCCTAAGTAAGCAGCCTCTATTTTGTTCCTAATAGGGACTCTGATCCCTAACTAAAATTCTTAACTCTCCACCTGTGGAGTCTTGGGCTTAGCTCCCCATTCATTTATAGAACTGAGCTGGGCTGATAATCCATCTGAAATCAATAGCTACTGGATAACCTTTCCTCTTTCTAACTATTGGATTCAACTGCTTCTCTAATTGACTATTCTCTTTCCTTCTATTCATTCTGATTAAGGAGAGATATAAGGCATGTAGCCGATGTCCTGCAGGACACTTGTAGTTGGCTTGGGAATGGCAGACTAGCACATAAAAAAGAGAGAAAAAGATGAGAGTGTATATACATATACACACACACACACACACACACACACACATATATATATATATACACACATACACACACACACACCCATATATGTATACTCTATATATATAGCAAGAGAGAGCATATATATATATATGCACATACATGTATTTGCTAAACTGTAGGTTTAAGTATTATAGTTTATAGAAAGATTTATAAAGTTATAGTTACTAAGGTACTTTCTCATATGTTTTCTCATTTGATCTTCAAAACAATTCTGTGAAGTAGGCAAGATAAGTGATAGTATTCCCATTTTGCAGATGAAGAAACTGTAGTCAGATATCTAGTAATTGGTAGAGGTTTTCTGATTGCAAGTTCAGTTATCTTTGTATTATATAAAGTTTGAAGCAATCAGAGAATAACAAGCATGGTTAAGATCAGTCTGAAATTTCTATTAATTCTTCTATTTCTTGTTTTCCTGGCATAACTGTTACTTCTTTTTGTTTACCTGACCAACAAGGGAAAAGAAGAGCTAAAACTTGCTAAAAATGCTGCTTATACAATGGTTTAATAAAATCTCTATGTTCTACAATATAATAAAACTACAAGACATAATGTATATGCAAAATCTGGGTGTGATTAATTATGAAATGAGCTTTTAAAAGACTGTGAGATCTAAATAGGTATCTGAAAACTGTTAAATATTTAATGGGGGATATTTTGCTTTAAAATGGATAACAATACTATTATTTACTACAAAATGAGTCTTCCTTTGAAAATGTTTGGTTATTACTTGTAAAAATTATGAAAATGTATAGGGTGGTTTAAAGATATAGCTAATACATCATCAATGAGTCAACCATTAGGTGTCTGGTGTATATCTGAAACCTCACAATGTAGTTTTAATTTATAAGTAAAGGATAAATTAAACATAACAGAAAAACATACAAAAATAATAGTTATTAAGTCCTAAGTTGTAGTTAGTGAAATTTTGCTATTTGAGGTAAAAATTCTTGAGACTATAAATTACTATTGTTTTGAGTTCTGATTACAGGGATGGCTATTTGAATTGTCAAGAAGCCAATAGCAGAAAATGGAATGTGCTATACAGTCTGAGAACTTTAGAGATGGATGTCTGTTTCTGGGAAATGTTGAGGGGATTACCTTGACATGATCTAAGATAGAATCTTCTTGACTCAGTTTCTTCATGATACTGTTTCCTTTCTGAACAGGAAACTTCCCTACCTGAATAAATCTTGCTTTTGATATGCTGTAATGACATGCTTGACTGGAATCAAACAGAAAAGGGAATTTTCCCCTTGTTTTGGTATAAGTCAGGTTAGTTTATGCCCTTGAGGGAATGAGTCTTGATATTGTTATTATGTCCCTCCATTTCTTTTCATGGCAAATTTAAAAATCAGGGCAAATGAACAGTAGTTTTGTAAGGACTTACTAAATCTATTACTAGATTGGTAGTAGAACATCTCTGAGCTACTGTAAGATGTAAATATGAAAAATATAATTTTAATCTGCATTTGTGGCTAAAATATAACATAGGGAAGATATCTTCTAAAAGGAGGAATTAGACAAAGTAATAAGACAGATATAATGTAAAATTTCTCTAATTAAATGGAAAAGTTAATTAATTAATTTGTTTTTACTGAGGCAATTGGGGGTAAGTGACTTGCCCAGGGTCACACAACTAGGAAGTGTTAAGTATCTGAGGCCAGATTTGAACTCAGGTCCTCCTGACTTCAGGGCTGTGCCACCTAGCTGCCCCTGGAAAAGTTAATTTTGAGAAAGAAATAGGATTAGATTTTTTTTTTTTTTTTACCAAGTACGATATAGAGATGTATATGGTTGTCTTCCAAATGTATCTAGTATGGAAATCTAGCCTTTCATTATATCCAATCAATTTTCAAAATTGGATTAAAGATTTTACATAGAATATCATATTGATAATTACAAAGAAAGCAAATTTTTTTCCCCCATTTTAAAAGAATCTGACAATTTTAATGGACAGAAGAATTCATTTTACAAGTTAGATCCTCGTAAATTTTTTTTTTTTTTAAAGATTCTCCTTTCAAATATAGGATTTAGATAGAAACAGTAACTGGTATATTAAAAAATTGAAATTCCCTGATGTTCCAGAATTGGAGAACCAAATTTAAGAAATTGTACTGGACTATATTAAAATTTGTTACTAACAGAGTTACTCAGGAATTTTTTCAAGTAATTTGGAACCAGAAAAGGAGGGCCCTATTTACAGCTACCCTGAGAATGAAATCTTACTCCAGAATGGCCAAGAGAATATAATACAGGGACTGGACAATTGCATGAGACATGAGACAAAATGTGCTAATTCCCAAGGTCACTGGGAAAGGACTACTAAGTTACAAGGAGACTTCATGTTAGTTAATATTGAAAATCATTATTGTATTACTTTAGCCTTTTGTTTTATGGCGTTGGTTAAAGGTTTTTTTTTTTGTTTGTTTTTGTTATTTTGGTGACATGTAAATCTCCTTTCTCAAAATCAGTCTATTAGTACTTTAAGTAATTTACACTGTAATATGCCTTATAATTATGAATTATGAATATATAAAAAACCTTATAGATTTGGATTACACAAAGCTGATCCATAATGAAAATGGACTGCCCACTCCCCTCCATGAATAAAAAGGGTTTTACTGAGAGAACTGAGGGAATTAGGACAAGTCATTAATTATAGAAATTGAATAAACTGCAGTGACTCCATTTTGTGACTCAATTCTGAAGCTAGCTCCGTTTCCTTTCTATTCAATTATGGATCTAGTCCAAATTTTGTTTTGTGAGAAAATTTTATTCAATTGTGAGAATTGGAAGAAAACCTTTGAACCTATCCTTGCTGGCTGGTAAACTGGACCATCTCTACCTGCTGTTTTTTCAGATATTTAATTAAGGATCAGAAACTTACTAAGATCCAAAGAATGGTGCAAGAAGTTTTCTTTCAATTTGGAAAGTTCCTATCTTTTCCCCAATTACAAATCAGCTTAATTAATGTTATATCCTGATTGTTTCCTCTTAATTATTTGGTCTTATTTTATTGTTTGTAATATATAAAAGTCTTTCTTTCCCTGTATTTGTAGTCTAGTCTTGAACTGAGGAAGGGGCTTGACTCCAATTTGTTATGAAATTGGAATAAGTTATAATATTTTTATATATGTGTGTATATATGTACATATTATAAATTGAAATGGTCTGAAGATGTTTCCTCAATTATTTCATCTTTCACTCACCACCTATACTTCTCAAAGCTATGGGTAGAAGATACATTCTTTTTCTGGTGAGGCAATTGGGGTTAAGTGACATGCCCAGGGTCACACAGCCAGTAAGTGTTAAGTGTCTAAGGTCAAATTTGAACTCAGATCCTCCTGACTTCAGGATCAGTGCTCTATCCACTTCATTATCTAGCTTCTCCCAGGAGATATATTCTTAACTAACAAGAGAAAGACAATTAGTACCTGTCTAACCATTGCTTCTCAATATCCTTTGCAAGATCTTTATCCATATCACATTCCTTATTGTTATATTTGAAAGGCTCTCTTCTCTCTATACTACCTCTTGGTGACCAAATCAACTCCCATAGGTTGAATTATCATCTCTATGCATATGATTCCCAGATTTATCTATTCTGCCCCCATATCTTTTTATGGCCCTATCACCAACTGCCCACTGAACATTTCAAATTCAACATGTCCAAAATAAAATTAAGTATCTTTCCTTCCATACTCACCTCTCTACCACATGGTTCTATTTCTTTTTTTTTTTTTTTCCTTTTTTTTGCTGATACAATTGGGGTTAAGTGACTTGCCCAGGGTCACACAGCTATGGAATGTTAAGTGTCTGAGACCAGATTTGAACTCAGGTCCTCCTGACTTCAGGGCTGGTACTCTATCCACTGTGCCACCTAGCTGCCCCACATGGTTCTATTTCTACAGAGGGCAACATCATTCCAATTTCCTAGGTCTTGACATTGTCTTCAACTCATCGTTATCACTTACTTCAAATATCCTACAAGTCACAAATCTTGACATTCCTCTATCAACAATCTTTCTTGAATTTATCTCTTTTTCACTATTTATATAGTTCAAGCCTCTCCACTGGCACACTTATCTCACGTCTTTTCCTACTTCAATTCATCCTCCACACAGCTCCCCAAATGATTTCCCTTATGTAGATTCAAATTCCTTATTCTCTTCCTCAAACTTCAATGCCCCTAAAATAAAATATAAACTTGTCTGTCTGGCTTATGAAACTCTTTATAACCTGGCTCCAGCCCCCCCCCCCCACTTTCTATAACTGTCCTTCCCTTTGTTCGTCATACATAGTACCCCATCTCTTACCTCTCCATGTCCAGAATTCACTCTTTTTATCTGTGACTTATAGTATTGCTGTGTCAAGACTGTTTGTGTTAGTTTTTACACAAAGAGCTCCTTGATGCCCCAACTGTTCCTGTCCTCATTCCTTAATTTCTCTGAGTTTAATTAATGTTATGTTTAATTTGTATTTAATCTATACAGACATATATATGTACATGTTGACTCCCCTGAAAAGATGTGAAATATTCAAGCAAAAAGACTGTTCCATTTTCCTATCTCTGTATCCCCCAGGGTTTGGGAATATTATAAATTCTTGCTGACTGACTGATGAGGTACATCTAATGAAGTCCCAGAATCATAATAGATAATAATTAAAATTAATGTTAAAATCAGAAAGGAAATTCAAAGCATGCTTACCTGAGCAATAATTCGTTCTCCATCTTTATAGTTCTTCTCACCTATTACATCCACAATCTTCATTCTCTCCGAAGCCTGCCAATAGCACACAACCCACTGGTTATTGGACAATTCAACTGAAAAATACTGTGAGCCTTCATCAAATATACAAAAGCATTAAAATACCATCATCAAGGGGCAGCTAAGTGGCGCAGTGAATAGGGCACCAGCCCTGAAGTCAAGAGGATCTGAGTTCAAATCTGATCTCAAAAACTTTACACTTCCCAGCTGTGTGACCCTGGGCAAGTCACTTAACCCCAATTGCCTCAAAAAAAAAAAAAAAAAAAAAAAAAGAACATTAAGAAGATGATATAGTGATTAAAATTCTTCAACCGCTCTTATAAAAAAAAATACCATCATCAAGTGATTGTAGGTACAAAGAACAAAATAGAAAGGATTTCAGAGTTTAATTTTCATCTCATCCAACCCACTTCATTTTATATATAAGGAACTTAAGAAACAAAGGGGAAAAGGGACTTTCCTTTAGTTAAGTGCAATGGAACTTCTTCACAATATTCATTCCATAGAGAAAATTATATAAGGGACAAAGGTTCTATTATAGAAAGGATCCAGTTATAATGTTATTTTTTAATATTTATAATGGGGGTTCCATGGCAAGGACTATAAGGAACAGATAACAGGACTTTAGTATATTATTATTCTTTTGCTGTCAATACTTCATTAAAAATACATGAGGCCAATTTCTCAAATTTAGCTTTTTGTGTTTTTCTGGTATTTGTGTTTCTTTTTTTTCTTTCCACTTAATATTATTTTAGTTTTTTCAATTACATGTAAAGATAGTTTACAACATTCATTTTTGTAAGATTTTGAGTCCAAATTTTTCTCCTTCCTTTCCAAGACATCAGGCAATCTGATAGAACTTATACATACTTCCATATTAATTAGGTGTGAAATAAAAATCAGAACAAAAAGGAAAAACCAAAAGAAAGGGAAAAAAAAGGAAAAATAGTATGCTTTTAGTCTCCATAATTCTTTCTCAGGATGTGGATGGCATTTTCCATCACAAGCCTATTAAAATTGTCTTGGATCTGTGTTTGTATTTTTTTTTTTTTTGATTGGAGCACTATTTATTGTTTTGTTCTTTGTTTTTTGCTGAGGCAATGGGGGTTAAGTGACTTGCCCAGGGTCACACAGCTAGGACATGTAAGTGTCTGAGCCCAGATTTGAACTCAGGTCTTCCTGACTTCAGGGCTGGTGCTCTATC
>JAJPUD010012500.1:0-17577 GCA_023553655.1 Myrmecobius fasciatus | reverse complement strand
TAGAAAAATTACTCATATGTTCTGTAAATAAAAAGCTTTTAATTAAAAAAAAAAGTTTCTATTCAGCTTTGGTCTTTTGATCAAAAAGAATGAAAATTCCTCCATATCATTAAAGGTCTATGTTTCCCCATGATTTATATGGATTATATTCAGCTTTGCAGGGTAAGTTATTCTTGGTTTTAAGCCTCTATTACTTGTCTTTTGGAAAACTATTTGTTTTTATTGGAAGCTTTTTAAAAACATAAAATCATGCTTTTCAGAGTATCCAATGACTTAAACATTTTAAAAATCTACTTTCTGCAATATGATAAACAATTTTTACCACTGATTTTTAAAATATTTGAATTCTAAATTCTCTTTACTTCTTCTACCCTCTCCTTGAGAAGGCAGAGAATTTGATATAGGGTTATACATGTGAAGTCAGGCAAAACATATTTACTTATTAGCCATGTTGTGAAGGAAAACACAAACTGCTTTTTCCTCAAAAACAAAAAAACAACCAAACCCTAAGAAAAAAAAAAGAAAGAAAGAAAAATCTTAAAGGATGCATTTACTTTCATTCGGACTCAATCAGTCTTTCTCTAGAAGTGGATAACATTTTTCAGCATGAATCCTTTGGAATTGTCTTGGATCACTGCATTGCTGGAAACAGTGATGGCATTTAGTTTATCATAATACAATACTGTATTGTAGTTAGTGTGTACAATATTCTTCTGGTTCTGCTCACTTCATTCTGTGTCTTGTAAGTATAAGTTTTCCTGAAATCTGCCTGCTAATCATTTCTTTTTTTTTGTTTTTGTTTTTGTTAAAGCTTTTTATTTGCATAACATATGTATGGGTAGTTCTTCAACACTGACCATTACAAAGCTTTCCGTTACAAATTTTCCCCCCTATTCCCCTCCCTTCCCCTAGATGGCAGGAAGTCCACTACATGTTAATTATATTAAAATATTTGACAAGTTGAATATATGTATACATGTTTCCATACTTATCTTGCTATGCAAGAACAATCGTATCTACATGAACAAAAAAATCTGAAAAAGGAAACCCAATGCAAGCAATCATCAATATAGAGCATGAAAATGATGTTGTGGTCCATATCTCATGTCCCTCTGTCTCCATGTATATGGCCTTCTTTACTGAACAATTTGAACTGGTTTGAAACATTTTATTGTTGAAGACAGCCATGTCCATCAGAATTGATCATCATATAATATTGTTGTTGCCGTGTATAATGATCTCCTGGTTCTGCTGATTTCACTCAGCATCAGTTCATGCAAGTCTCTCCAGGCCTCTCTGAAATCATCCTGCTGGTCGTTTCTTACAGAACAATAATATTCCATGACATTCATATACCATAATTTATTCAGCCACTCTCCAATTGATGGGCATCCATTCAGTTTCCAGTTTCTAGCCACTACAAAAAGGACTGCCACAAACATTCTTGCACATGTGGGGCCCTTTCCTTCTTTTAAGATCTCTTTGGGATATAAGCCCAATCTGCTAATCATTTCTTATGGCATAATAATATTCCATTACAAGCATGTAACGCAATTGATAGGTACTCACTCAATTTCTAATTCTTTGAGACCATTAAAAGAGCTGCTATAAATATTTTTGCACTTATTTGTCCTTTTCTATTTATGTCTTTGGGATACAGATCAGTAGTGGTATTGCTTGATCAAAGAGGATCACATTTCTATAAACCTTTGGGCATAGTTCCAAATTATTCTCCAGAATAGCTAGATCAGTTCAAAACTCCACCAACAGCTCAATAGTGTCCCAATTTTCCCACATCTTCCCTGATATTTATTATTTTCCTTTTCTGTCATATGGGTCAATCTGAAAGGTCTGAGGTAGTAGCTTAAGAGTTGTTTTCATTTGCATTTCTCTAATTTAGAGCATTTTTCATATGACTGTAGTTTTGATTTCATCTGAAAACTTCCTTTTCATATCCTTTAATGTCATTTCCATTCTTTAAAAAAAAAAAACTTAAAAAACCCACTCTTCTCATTTAATCTCAACATCCCTGCCAACTGTTTTTCCCAGCTAAATTTAAGTAAGTTGTCAATACTCACTGATTCCAATTTCTCTCCTCCCCTGCAATTCTAAACCTTCTGTAAACTGACTTGAGCTTTTTTATTCAATTAAAATTGATTCTCTGAAGTCATCAGTGATTATTGTAAAATCTAATGGTCACTTCTGAATCTTTCTGAACTTAGCCTCTTAACTTTTTGGAAGGCTTTGACACTTCTGACTATTGATAGTCCTTTTTTCCTGGATATTCTTTCCTCTGTAGGTTTTCACAATACTTTTCTCCCTGCTTCTCTTCCTTTGTTGGATCTTCAACTAGGTGATATCCTCTAATTATTACAACTGTTACACTGTTATAGAGCCGTTTCTTTCTTTTTTTCTTATTAAAGCTTTTTATTTACAGAACATATGAGTAATTTTTCTACATTGACCTTTGCAAAACTTTCTGTTCCAAATTTTTCCCTCATTCCCCCCCACCCCCTCTCCTAAATGTCAGGTAGTCAAATACAGATTAAAAGGGGGGAAAAAAAAAAAGAGTTTCCTCAAGGCTTTTGCTTATTCCCAGGAAGCAAAATATACCCACGTGGCTTTTACCAAGAATTTTAGCAGGTGAATGCCTCCTCAAATTGGCATTCTTTATACCCCCAAATGAAACAACAATCTCTTTCTCAAATAGGCCTTACCTCTAGGGATTTCAGTAGGGGCACAGATTCAATAAACGATTCAAACATTTTCCTCTTCTTTGCATTGTTTTTCAATATGATTCTTCTGAATGTTATTCGGTCCTACAAGAAAAATATAGAAATTGTAATTTTTACATGTAAATGTCAATGTCTATCAAGTTACAAATAGTACTGAATAAACTAAATGTTTATGAAAATGTCACTTTAGTAATAGAGTGATCCTTGGCAGAAATACTGAAAGAAAAAAACCAAAGTATCTGGCACAGACAAAAATCTGGGAAATCTGTCATTCTGTCCAGGGCCCAGTGGAGTGCCAGATACCTTCAATTATAGTTCTGCAAATTACTAAAGACAAATTAATAAAAAATAAAACATAAAAAATTAGTCAGCAGAAAACTTCTTTATCTAATGCTAACATGCTCTACAGAATTGAAGAAACTTCAAGGGATGAGCTACCAGCTTCCATTATGGAAAGAAGTGACTTGGAGTAATAATTTCTCTTCTCCATATGTCCTTTTTCTCCAGATACACTAAGATATAATGTTTATTTATAGACCATGATGTTAAGAGTCCAAGGAGTATACAAAGCTTTCTTAAAGGACTTAAAATTTAATTGGAAAACCAAGACATATACATGACACAAAAACAACTTAGTAACTGCCAAATGAAGCACTATGGTAATTTAGAGACAGAATCCTTATAGGCTATGATGGTAAAGGAAAGTTTTGTAGAAAAAGTAGGACCTAGGCTAGGCTTTGAAGAATAAATAAGATTCAGAGAGATGACAGGGGAGGCACAGAATGAGCAAAGGCAAAGAATAATGTTTAAGTTATGTTTAGGTGAAAATGGTTTGTCTTAGTTAATTATAGAAAATGGAGGGATGCTTCTACAGTGGCTATAGCCTGAACCTTTTTTCTAGGTGACCCACCTACACCAATGCCTGAATGACCATTAAAGGGATAATGATAACATATTTAATAAAAATTAAAAGTCTGGATTCTTAGATGATTATTTGTTCTATATTTTGTTGTTATGGGCAGAAAAGCTTCTGGAAATTATAACTATGACACCTTATAAAACTGCATGAGCAATAAATTCATGATAATCTGAGATTAATTCATCAGATCAGCTTTGGGCTTCGCTCTATAGAATTTTGGAGAAAGAATTACTCTATATTTTTTCTCCCTGTTAGATAAGGTGTTAAGTTTAGATTATAAAACATGTGATTTAATATGTGCAAAGCACTGTCCTCACAATTATTATTGTCCCCATTTTACAAATTAGGAAACTGAGATGTATAATGGCAGAGCTAGTTAAGTATACCTGAGGTAGTAAGTGAAGCCAGGTCTCCTGAGCCCAAGTTCACTGCTCTATCCACTATAGCAAGCTTCTTTTCCTACTTATTTTTCAGTGTATCTCTGAAACATTTATCCAAAATGATCAACATCCAAAGAGCTGCATGCTTCCTGGACTAAAGGTAGCTAAGTGTTGAGTAGAAATTACAATAGAGGTTAGGATTAAAGAATCTGTAATCCCTGTTTAGCATGAAAAGATGATCATAAAACAATTTAAAATTAATCTTCAGTATATGAACTGGAAAATGTAATATAAAATGAGACCCTTCACAGAAAGATGAAGCATTTATATTGTTAAAATGACTCATGAATAAAACAAAGTCAAAAGAATGAAAAAAATAAAGAAACTGTGAAATATCTTATTTGAAAAATAGCTGACCTGGAAAATAGAGCCAAAAGAGAGAATTTAAGGATTACTGGATTACCTGAAAATCACTATCAAAGAAAGAGCCTATATATCATCTTTCAAAAAATAATCAAGGTAAACTGCTTTGATATTATACAACCAAAAGATAAAATAGAAATTGAACAATCTTCCAATCAACTCCTAAAAGAGATCACAAAATGAAAACTCCCAGGAATATTATAGCCAAATAACAGACCTCCAAAATCAAAGAGAAAACACTGTGAGCAGCCAAAAAGAAACAACTCAAAATATTGTGATGCCATAGTCAGGATCATACAAAATTTAGCAGCTTCCATGTTAAAGAAGCAGAGGGCTTGAATTATGATATTCCTGAGGGCAAAGGAGCTAGGATTACAAGCAAGAGCCACTTATCCAGCAAAAGTATAATCCATCAGGAGAAAAAGTAAGCATTTAATGAAACAGAGGATTTTTAAGCAATCCTCATGGAAAGACCAGGGCTGAATAGAGAATCTGACATTCAAATATAAGAATCAAGAGAAGTACAAAAAGGCCAACATGAAAGAGTAATCATATCTCAATAAAGCTAAACTGTTTACATTCCCTATTTGGGAAGATGAGACATGTAACTTCTAAGGCAAAACAGAAGGTATGGGTATGAGTTGATTATGCTGGGAATGATATCTCCCCCAAAGTAAAGTGATGTTCTGGGAAAAGGGAGAGGCAGAACTGGGAAAATTTTCTAATAAAAAGGTGCACAAGGAAGAGATTCTATAGTGGAGGGGAAAATGAGGATAGGTGGGTGGAGGGCAATGCTTGAATCTCACTCTCATTGGAATTGATTCAAAGAGGCAAGATTAGATTTACACATTCAATTGTATATACAAATGTAACTTACCCAATAAGGAAATGAGGGGGAAGGAGATAAATAAAAGGAGGTGCAGGAAGAATAAAAAGAAGACAGATTAAGGGAAACAGCGTTTAGAAACAAAATAAGAATTTTGAGGAGGGACAGGATAAAAAAGAGATAAACTGAAGAAAATGGGAAGGAAAGAAATATATAGCCAATAATCATAAATGTGAATGTGATTTGACTTCTGAATGGGGGGGGGGGGGGTGGGAAGGAAGAAGAGAATTTGGAACTCAAAATTTTAAAAATATGCTTAAAAATCACTAACTTTAAAAATATATAATACATATATTTAAAAAAATGAAGTGGCACATGACTCTGTCACCTTATTTATGTGTATTTTTGTCTTCAGTGTATTTCTTCTTTAAATCATAAAAGAAGATGCCACTACCAAATAAACAAGATGCCACTTCCTGAAAACACTATGTTTATCAGACCACTGATCTGCTGAAAAAACCTTTAGTTTCATCTGCAATGCATGTTCTATCAAGTCCAAACTTATAATGTCTAACATTTAAACCCTTCTATTATGGATCTTAAATTATTATATCTCTACATTAATTTTTGATTCCAGCCAAAACAGTTTATGTACGGTTCCTTAAATACTGCTTGCATTTTCTGAAAGTTGTTTCTTTCATATGGCATGATTTCTTTCCTCTTATTATGCTTATTCAAATCTTACCCATTTTTCAAAATCTAGCTTAGCTCTTACATCCTTCATAAATTTTTTTTTCCTAACCAGGCCAGACAGAAATGGCATTTCCTTCCTGGAACAATTTGTTTGCATAATTAATTTATCAATAAATCCTGAATTTTTTTGAACTTAGAGAACTTTCAAATGCTTAATAAATATATTGACTAAATATGTTACTATTATTTAACTTTTCATATATTACTATTTTCTCCACTAAACCATTTTATAATTTTTCTAAACATTTATGTTTTAACTAGCACTTGTCTGTACTTTTTGATGTCCTTCAGAATATATTATACATAGATAGATGTTTGAGCATGGTTGTTGCTATTTCTTGAACACTTAAGTTTACTACATAAAACACTTAAAACTTAACTTTACAGGGACGTCAATAAATAGTAATAGACATTAATGACAAACATCTGTTTAATAAGTTACTTTATTAATTCATGTTTACAGATAATCTAAAGAACTCTTGTGATTCCTTACATTCTGCCAGCATTACTGCAGAAGCAGTCATTTCTTTTTCTTTTTTTATGGGCTAGCTTGGGCAAAGAATTCATCTACTGTCATCTTACTGGTACTCTCAAATTGTTTAAAGATCTGAACTAGAGAAGGGACTCCAGTGAGTTGAGCAGATCCTCTACAGAGGATTTAGAAGGTAAATCAGAATTGCACATGATGAAAGTTTTGATGAATTGCAATCTATAACACTAGAAGAAATACAAACATTGATGAGAGCATGGATCCATTCAGGAAATAGTACATTATCAGTAATCATTTTGGGAAGTAGAAGAATGTATTTGTAAAAAATTTTAAAAAAAAATCTGATGCCCTCATGCCCAGGGGAACCTATAACCCACAATGACAAATGATGACCACAAAGAGGTCAAGGACAGAGAACAGGAGATATAGGAAATTACAGGACAGGACAGGCAAATGAAAGCATTTCCTCTTACTTACCAGGCCCCACAATGAACCTTCTGTTGTGGCAACTATGGTAGCAGCTCTTGGAGTGTTGTACATCAAGGCAAGTTCTCCAAAACTGCCACGATTATCATACAGGCCAACACGGTTCGTTTGATTATCTTTTGTTACCAAAATATCATATGAGCCTCTGGAAAAACAAAGATGCCACACAGTTTGTTAGAAAAAATTATTTCCAACAAAAACCTATTTATGAACCTATTTATAAGTAAATAGGTTCATAAAAACACACACACACATAGAGTACAATGTATACCTGGTATATGTTCTATATCTTGACTAGAGGACTTTAAAAACCCATTACTTTATTTGAATTTTGAGCCATTCAACTCTTTCTATACTTAACAACATTTCCTCCCATATTCTCTAGAGAATTGTTTCTATCATCAGCCCTTCTCTCTTTATAATATTTCATTTCTTCCTATCTCCTGGCTCCCTAATTGCTGCCCACAAGCATGCCCATTTCCTCTAACCTAAAAATAAAACAAAACAAAAACCTTCACAAGAACCCATCTTGCCTGCCAACTATCATTCTACACTTTTCCTGACCTTTTTAATTAAACATAAAACCAATACAGACACTGATAACTGTGTAAAAGAAAAAATGATAAAAATGAAATGTTCAAGATTAATATATATATATATATATATATATATATATATATATATGCACCTAACTTGGAGCTTATGGTTATATTTAAGAACATTTGTTTACTTTTTTGGTAATTGCTGCTAAGTTTGGAATAATGATGACATACTTTCAAAACTTCAAGGTGCTCTAATTTCATTAATGTGGTAATTCATGCAAAGTACAACCCTGTATAAGTTAGCACATAATCTCTGAGACTGCCAAGGGCCAAAAAAAGAGGAAGTTCTTGTGGCTAATATGACAATAAGCTTGTGTGAATATATCTAGGTTTGTCCTCAGATAATAGACACATGGCCACCAAGTATGGTTTATTTATTACTTGTAACCTTGGGCAAGTTACTTAATATTTTGTGAACTTCAGTTCCTCATCTCTAAAATGAGCAGTATGGATCAGATGACCTAAGGTCTCTTCCTGCTTTAAAACTATGATCCTATGTTCCTTTCCTGCTTAGTAGGACCTGAAAGAGATTATTAGGTTCTTCTGGAATAACCTTTGAGAGTGCAGGATCACTTTCCTTCTCTCATGATGAAATGGAATACAGCTTTAAAAAAAAACAAAACAGGAATTCCTATTTGGGATTTCCTTACTTTAACTAAATGAAAGCATTTCATAATAAATATTTAAGACTGAAGTTTCATAAAAAATAAAGAAAAGAAAAATGGGAAGAATTAATTATGTGAACTTATGCAGAGTGAAATAAGATGAACTAGGAGAATAATATTCAATTATTATAGTACTATAAATAAATAATATTAAAATGAAGCTAAATAGGGTAGAAAAAGTAAAGAATGGAAAATAAAATTGAATACATAGGTGAAGGTAACAGATTATAAAGAGACTTGATACCCAGCTTAAAATAAGTATCTGAAGGTGGGGAGGATATATATTCCTAATACTATCTATATCACTCTAAGTATAAGATGATAACAATAACCTTCCATTTACTCTAATATAAAAAGATCCATTGTTAATGATGTTAGTGAGTACATATCAGGTTAAACAAACTATGGGTCTTTTAAAAAGCCAGGATAAAACAGGAAACAATACAAATTCTTAAATGGTGGAGAGTGGGTCAATGAGAACTCTAAAAACTATAAAAACTTTGTCTCACAAGCCAAATTTGTTGAATTTATAATGAAAGCTGGCATCACTGACCAATGAAAACTTATTCAAGCATAACCTTCCTTTATTATTATTGTTACTTTTAATAATGGCTTTTTATTTTCAAAATACATGCAAAGAAAATTTAATATTCATTCTTGTAAAACCATGTATTCCATTCCCCTCCCTTCCTTCCTCCTTTCCCCCTTCCCTAGATAACAAGTAATCTAATATATGTTAAACATGTGCAATTCTCCTATACATAAAGAAAAAAAGCAAGCAAGCAACAACAAAAAGGTGAAAATGCTATGTTGTGATCCATAATCAGTTCCCCCAGGCTTATCTCTGGGTGCAGATGGCTCTCTCCATCACAAGTCTATTGGAACTGACCTGAATCACCTCATTGTTGAAAAGAGCCACATCCATCAGAGTTGATCACTGTATAATTTTGTTGTTGCTGTGTACAATATTCTCATGGTTCTACTCACTTCACTTAGCATCAGTTCGTGTAAATCTTTCTAGGCCTGAAATCATCCTCTTCCCCCGCCCCTCCTTTTAATAGCCTTTTATTTTCAAAATACATGCAAAGATAATTTTCAACATCTATTCTTGCAAAATCCTCTATTCCAAATTTTTCTCCCCCCTTTCCCTCACGTCCTCCCCTAGACAGCAAATAATCCAATATAGTTAAACATGTGCAATTCTTCTATACATGTCTCCACATTTATCATCCTGCACAAGAAAAAGCATATCAAAAAGGGAAAAAAATGAGAAAGAAAAAAAAAAAGCAAGCAAACAGTAACAAAAAAGGCAAAAATAATATGTTGTGATGATCTATGTTTAGTCCCCACAGTCCTCCTCTGGGTGCATAGCTCTCTCCATCTTGTCTGAATTACCTTATTGTTGAAGAGAACCATGTCCATCAGAATTGATCATCATATAGTCTTGCTATTGCCATTTATAATAATCTCCTGGTTCTGCTCATTTCACTTAGCATCAGTTCATGTAAGTCTCTCCAGGCCTCTCTGAAATCATCCTGCTGGTCACTTCTTACAGAACAATAATATTCCATAACATTCATATACCATAATTTATTCAGCCATTCTCCAATTGATGGGCATCCACTCAGTTTCCAGTTTCTAGCCACTACAAAAAAGGGCTGCCACAAACATTTTTGCACATGAGGGTTCTTTTCCCTTTGTTATGATCTCTTTAGGATACAAACCCAATAGAGACACTGCTGGATCAAATGGTATACACAATTTGATAGTCCTTTGGGCATAGTTTTAAATAAGCATAACCTTCTAGAGAAAAGTTTCTTAAAACTGTGGGTCATGCTCTCACATGGGATTGCATAACTGAATGGGGGGACCATGAAAATTTTGGTGATAGGAAATGTTTTCTGAACATACAATGACCAAAAATTAATTCAAAATCAAATGTGTAATGAATCCAGGTATTTGTCTGTGTTGAATTGTGCAGTTTCACTGTAGCCTTAGTTCTGAACATACAACATGTGCATACTGTTAAACCATGCAACACCAACAAATGCTGCTAGAAATACCTAAGCTTAGGTTCAAGACTATTACATGCTGATAAGTACAGTGTTTTTACTATACCTCTTACAGAAACATAATTTAATTACTGAAAGTAAAAACTTGAATGTATCTTTGGATTGTGTTAGAATGTTTGCTTTAAAAATTGCTGATATCTCCGTCTACAGAATCATAAGTGTTTAATTGTAGCAAGTCAAGTCAAAAGTCCTTTAATAATCTTCCTCTATTATCACCATTGTATATGTATTAAGTGTAAACATCAAATTTTTAAATTAAGTATAAACAAATATAATTTCATAAACTAAACTAGTATTTGTTTGAGAAATTAATAGCAATACTTATTTATATTTAAGGACAAAAATATTATTTGGTTATGGATAAGTGGCTAAACTCATGACAGAAGAGGTAAAATTATTGATGACAATGTGGCGGTCTTTATTACCAGGTTGTAGTAGACCTACATCTATAAAAAATAAAATATGTCAAGTCATTTTTGTAATATGGGTTGACTTCTAATAATGATAATATTGGAAAAAATCTTTGCTTAACTTGTAAAGAAGTTTGGTTTTACCATTTTCCAGTTGATAAATGGTCAAAGGATACGAACAATTTTCAGATGAAGAAATTGAAATCATTTCTAGTCATATGAAAAAAATGCTCTAAAAATCACTACTGATCAGAGAAATGAAAAGTAAGACAACTCTGAGATACCACTACACACCTGTCAGATTGGCTAAGATGACGAGAAAAGATAATGACGAATGTTGGAGGGGATGTGGGGAAACTGGGACACTGGTGCATTGTTGGTGGAGTTGTGAACTGATCCAACCATTCTGGAGAGCAGTTTGGAAATATGCCCAAAGGGCTATCAAACTGTTCATACCTTTTGCTCCAGCAGTGCCATTACTGGATCTGTATCCCAAAGAAATCATAAAAAAGGGAAAAGGACCATAATTTACAAAGTATTTGTAGCAGTCCTTTTTGTAGTAGCAAGGAACTGGAAAGTGAGTGGATACCCATCAGCTGGAGAATGGCTGAATAAGTTATGGTTTATGAACATGACTTCTCTAGAAGAAATGATCAGGAGGATGATTTTAGAGGGGCCCGGACTTACATGAACTGATGCTAAGTGAAATGAGCAGAACCAAGAAAACATTGTACACAAACAAGAAGATTATACGATAATCAATTCTGATGGACGTGACTCTTTTCAACAGCGAGATGATTCAGGCCAGCTCCAATGGTCTTATGATGGAGAGAGCTATCTACACCCATAGAGAGGGCTGTGGGGAGTGTGGATCACAACACATCATTTTCACTTTTGTTTTTGTTGTTTGCTTGTATTTTGTTTTCTTTCCCATTTTCTTCCTTTTTAATCTGATTTTTCTTGCGCAGCACAATTGTGGAAATACGTATAGAAGAATTTTATATAGAAGAAGAAAGAATGAACAATCTTCCCCTCCCCAAAAAAAGTAGTAGTAGTAGTAGTAGTAGTAGTAGTAGTAGTAGTAGTAGTAGTTGTTTTGGCTGTAGGAAGAATGAAACCAGACAAAGAAAAATGACATCTTAATAGTAAGCATAAAATAAAATGCAATAAACAAAAAGAATATTTTGAAAGACTTAAAATCTTTAAATAAAGAAAAACGATGTTTTTAGACATTTATTACTGTCAATAAAAAGCATTCAATTGCATCTTATGAAACTTCTTAAACTGCAAAAACTAAAAAGCCTATGTGATAGGAGATCTCATATTAACATACTCTATCAAAATGTCAGAAAAAGTATGGGAATGAAAATTTTAAATTCCTTTATCAAATGATACTGTTTCTAAAAAAATTTCTGAAATTATTAATAACCAAGTCAGCATTTAAGGGAAGTCCAAAGTTTGAAATTCAGTTAGAAGAAACAACTGATATTTCTAACTTGGAATAGTTATCAATTTATGTAAGATATGTTCAGAAGACATAATATATGAGAAATTATTGTTTTATCACCCTCTGGGAGAACACAAAGGAAAGGAAAACATGTATCTTAATAAATCAATAAATTTTTTACAAATGAAGGTTTACAATGGAAAAACTGTTAGAATCTGTCAAGATGATGATGATCAAGCAATGATGAGAAAGTATGTTGGATTTATAGTTAGAATTATAGCTGACAGCAATGAACATAGCACTTTTACTCACTGCATGATCCACTGGGAAGTACTCATAGACAAAAAATTATCACCAGAGTTAGATGTACTTCTTGATGCTATCAAAATCATTACCTTCACCAAAAGTTGTGCCCTTAACAGTTGTTTATTTTCAAACCTTTGCAAAGACATGGGATCTGAGCACAAAAGCTTACAACTGCATGTAGAGGTAAAATGGCTCTCAAGAGATCAAAGTTTAAACCAATTACTAAAACTGAAAAATTAAGCTGTTATATTTTTGACTGAGCAGAAATCCAATTTTGTTCATTTTTTTCATACTGACGTATGGATTTCAAAAATGCATTTTTTGTGGGATTATTTTTGGGGAAAAAAAACCCAATGATTTAAATATGTCACTTCAAGGGGAAAAAAAGTGACATTTATATTAAAGTACAAAATTGAAAGTTTTACTAAAAAGTTAATATATGGAAAAAAGGTTGGAAAATGATCCTTTAGAAATGTTTACAGCTACAGATGATTTTATAATTGAAAATAACTTCCTAAAGATTTAATTGTAAACGTTATACCAGATCATCTGAAGTGCCTAGAGATAGTTTCAGAAATACTTCCCTTGAAATTTTGATTCTAAAAAACTAAGTTAGTTCCATAAACTATACTCAAAAAATGTCAGTCAGCTGCCATTAAGTTCAAAAAGAATTTGCTGAGTTATGAAGTGTTATAGGTTTAAAACTTGAGTTTCCTTAAAAACCAAACCAAAAAAAAAAAAAAGAAGAAAAGAAAACCAAACCAAAAAAAAAAAAAACCCCATTAAATTCATTTTGGCTTGGGAAGAGGACAGAATTCCCAACAATTTACGAAATGGCCTTAAACAGACTTCTAATATTTTGTACTACATATTTATGTAAAGTGGTGTTCTCAGTATTGATGATTATAAAAATCAAAATATCAACTCTAAGCACTCAGAAGATGTTCTATGTCCTACAGGATCAAATATTCCACCAAGATTTAATTCTTTGGTACGCAAATTTACTTTCATTTTTTACTAAATGGTAAAATTACACCCCCCCCAAGAATTGTTTTAAAATAAATTTATTTATGATTTATTATCAATAAATGTTTGATTTTTTTTTTATATTTTATATACCTATGTATCTGGGGTTGTGTAAAAATTTCTTGGGTGAAAGGTCATGAGTGGAAAAAGTTGAAGAAGTCCTTTTCTAGAAAGGAAATAAGATTTTTATATGGAGAAATTGTTTTACTAGTTCATTGAAGAATTTAAAGGGAATAAATTACACATGTAAATAAAAGGAAATTAGGAAAGTAAGCTATTTAAGATTTTAGACAAAGATATATACATGTGCTTTTTTTTAAAGTAACCACAGAATTGTTTTTAATATAAACAGAATTTAGAGACAAGGAAAAAAGAAAAACAATACTCAAATACTTCTCTGAATAAAGCAGAAATAGTGGGATCTCAAGGAACTAGTGCTAGAAGTAATTTAAATGTATTTTTAAAAAATATGAAAGGGATTCTAGGAAGAGGTAGGTACACAGAAGTATCTTTAATTTTATGGAAGATTTTTTTTTTCTCTGAAAAGGAAATGCTAAGGCTAGGGTGAAAACCAGCAAAATTTCATAGTAATATATAATGATGCATTTAAGAGGAAAATATCCTCACCATACTCGAAGTATGATGGGTTTTGAATAATCAGTTGTAATTTAGTAAAGCTAAGAACCTAAGAATTCCTGGATTGGAAGTCAAGAGACCCAGATTTGAGCTCTGTTTCTATCACTACTAATTTCCTATGGTAAAAAAACTTCATGAGAACAAGAATCAAGTCTTATCTAAATTTCTGACCTTCCCTGTTATGGGACACCGTCCTTGTGCTTTGATTAAGTAGATACTCTCTACTTCTGGCTTCCCCTCTGGCCTGCTCCACTCCCACCTATCCTCTAGGCCTGTTGCCTGCCATCCTAGAGACTGCTCTACCTTCAGGATGACTCAGTGTTTAGGAAATCCCTTGCCTGACACTCCACCTTCTCCAGAGAAGGCCCAGTCAACTGGTCATTTTCTATTTCCAGCTCACCCGCTGGCCTACAACTTATATATATATGTACAAAGACATTCCAAATCCCACAGTAAAAATGTTACACATGTCTACTGGTTACTCACCCCCTCATGCAGGTGCTTCTTCCCCACTCCAATTTCTAGCTCCTTTTTATGTTTTTCCTTCCCATAGTAGAATGTAAGCTCCTTTATATTAAAAACTGTCTTGCTTTCTTGTGATTGTATCTCTAGGGATACAAACGTACAATGCCTGACACACAGGAAGTGCTTAATGCTTCACTTATTGATCCACCTATCTATCTGTTTCATAATAGATTGAATAAATGGGTCTAAAAATCAATGGTCCACATAGTGATGGGGCTAGTTCCAAAAAGATCTTGAAAGACTATATAGCAGTATACTGAGTCTATTAAGATGAAATTAAAGAGAGAATTGGAACATTTTCAAATAATGAAGAAACTGGCTTTACAAGTAGAAGATGGGGAGACAAGATTAGGGAGCAGTTTGTCTGAAAAAGATCTAGGTTTTTCAGTGGCCTTCAAACTCAATGAACCAACAGTCTGATATGGCAAAAATAACAACCAAAAAACCTAATGAATTCTTGACTTCCTTAAGAGATGCACTTAGTCTCCCATTAGGAAAGTGATAGGCCTGCTATATTTTACCCAAATTATACATGGAGTAGTATGTTCAATTTTGGGCACTGCATTCAGGAAGGTCATTGATAACTTGGGAGGCAAACCAAAATAGTGAAGTGAATGGAATCCATTCCACAGGCGAATCAGGCTTTGCAAAGCCTCAGGAGAGACACAGGAGTTACCTTAAATACCTTCAAGGCTGTTACAGGGGAAGAAGTGTTTGTTCTATTTGATTCCAGAGAGTAAAACCAGAACTAATGGACAGAATTTGAGAGGCAAAATTAATCTCAACGGAAGGGACAAAACAAAAACAAAACCACTTTCAAGTGATTAGAAATATTCCAAAGTGAAGAAAGTGGGTTTTCTGCTCACTAGAGCTCTTTATGCAAAAGCTAGATGACCATTTCTCTGTAGTAGGAATTTTTTTCAGGTAATGGTTGGACTAGATAGTCACTAGGGTTCCCTCCCAGGACTGAAATTCTCTGAGGGTGTGGCCAATCACACACAAGTTACTTTGTTTCTCTGATCTTCAGATTTCTCTTGTAAAGTGAAGGCAACTGCAAGAGGTCTTCTATGCTCCTTCTAGCTTTAACATTTTATGATGTTTATGAACTAGGATAAGCCAATGCCCTGGAAGCAAAAGATAGGTTTAGGATGGGGAAGGGCCTAGAAATAATCTAGTCTCCTGGGACAGTGGAATATAACTCAGTGTCTTAAATTCAAGTACATGCTTAAATGGTATGCATTTATGAAGCCAACAATCCCCTTTTGTGAACAAAATGAAGAATGCAATTTAGGTGAAATAATTTTCTGGGGAATAATTATAAAAACATACTAAAAGGAATGGCATTCATTTTATTCAGTGTATATAAGAATAAGATACCATTATTTCTTCTCAGGTTGTTGCTTATTTTTTGTAATCCCAGTCATTACAGTACTTTCTAGGTTTATAGGAAGGTTTATAGAACAGAATTTAAAACACTTAAAAGTTAAGGAGTTTTAATTTAAAGAACCTCATTCATACAACTCAAGTTATGTTTAGGTTACAAAAACAACTTCATCAAGTAACTCAGGTTATGTCCTATGCATAGTGAACCAAATAACTAATGTGTAAAAGATGGCTCAGAAAGCTCATAGTTATGAAGGATTTGAAGGATTCTCAGAAAGTTCCTATTTTCTGCACAGAACAAAGAAAGAATTGTAGCTATTTGCTTGGGCAATTTTTTTTAAAATAATACATTATCTATTGATATTTTACCATTCTCTCAATATTTTGTATATATTATATACATAATTTTGCATATATATTATAAATATATATAAGCTTCTACCACCAAGCTTATGTCTCAGTAGTTCACTTTTGAATGTATCTATTAATTTCATGAGTAATTCAAGATTAATCTTGCAAACTTTCTATGCAATCTTCTCTGTACTGTACTTTCCCATCCTTTCATTTTGTTTTCCAAAAATTATAAATATTTTATTTTTGCTCAATTTATTGGGAGATTATTGCTATTCCTAACGCGAGACTTGAAACTTCTATGTTGAACCTCTTCCAACTACATGTTTTATCAATGTAGGAAATATGCCTTTGTATGCAAAGTATCCACGGTTTATTTTTCTAGCACAAAGACTCATGTTACACAGGATTAAATGGGTATTTACTTACAAAATGATTATTTGAAGTTGAATTTCTTTTAATATTAACTATCATAATCATCTAAAAGGACATAATATATTGATAATGTATTTAATGAGTGTTCAGGCTGATGGTAGGAGCAGCAAATATAAAGAATAGGAACATACTTGTGATTTCATTGATAAAAGAGCTTTACCAAAGCAAGTTGGTTCCACATTTGCAACTGACAGACTGAGGAAGTTACCCAGGGCACTGCAAGGTTAGTTCACTTGCCCAGGGTCACACAGGCAGTACGTCTCAGAGATTGGCCTTGAACTTGGGTTGTCCAAACTTCAAGACTAGCTCTCTTATCCTTATAGTATTGTTGATAAAAGGCAAAAAAACTAATGTGAGATGGAACAGCTGAGGATGGGAATTCTTATAGAGGAGGTATTTTTTTTTTAAAAGAAATTTATGAATTCCTAACCAAAAACTCTCTAAAACCCATTACTATTTGGGTAAAATTACATAGTTAAAGAATAGGGAAAACTGTCTTAGAGCATTAAAAGACTATAATTAAATAAACTAAAGCATTCAAATCGAAATAAATGTACCTGAACAAAATAAAAAATCTCTTCTACATACTACTTAATTACTATTACTGTTTGTGGTGAATAACTATGTTCTTTTTTTTTTTTTAATAAAGCTTTTTATTTGCAAAACATATGAGTGACCTTTCAACATTGACCTTTGCAAAAAAAACC
>JAJPUD010012499.1:0-45158 GCA_023553655.1 Myrmecobius fasciatus | reverse complement strand
TATTTTCCCTTCTATTAGTTTATCCCTTTCTTTTCCTCCTTTCCCTCCCACTTCCCTCTAGCAACAGACAAGTTTCTATGTGAAATCAAGTGTCTGATACACACTTTTAGAGCCCAACCTGATGAGAGTAAGATTTACACAATGCTCAACTCCCTCCCCTCTTTTCCCCAGTATGACAACCTTTCCCCCTCTAGTTCTCTTTTTCATATTATCAAAGTAATATCTAGTTAATTATACCCCCAAACTTTAATCATCCCCCTAGTAGAAATAAAGTTCTCAAGAGTCCTTTCCTTTTTACTTTTCATGCATCTGTTGAGTTCTGTGTTTGGATGTCGGATTTCTTGTTCAGATCTGGTCTTTTCATTAGAAATAGGTGAAATTCACCTATATCATTGAATGACCATCTTCTTCCCTGGAGGATAATGCTCATTCCAGCTGGATAGGATATTCTTGGCTGTAATCCAAGTTCTTTTGCCCTTAGGAATATCTGGTTCCAGGCCCTTCGATCCTTCAATGTGGAGGCTGACAGATCCTGTGTGATTCTAATTATTGATCCTCGGTATTTGAATGGTTTCTTTCTAGCTGCTAGCAGAATCTTTTCCTTGGTGCTATAGTCCTGAAATTTAGCCACGATATTCATTGGAGTTTTAATTTTGGGGTCTCTTTCAGGAGGTGATTGGTGAATTCTTTCAATGGTGATTTTGCCCTTTGATTCTACAATCTCAGGGCAGTTTTCTTTCAGGATTTCCTGGAAGATAGTGTTTAGATTCTTTTTTTCATCATGGCTTTCAGGAAGTCCAATAATCCTTAGATTGTCTCTCCTAGATCTATTTTCCAAGTCAGTTGTTTTTCCTAGGAGATATTTCATATTTTCTTCTAATTTTTCATTTTTTTTTTTTTGGTTTTTGTTTGACTGATTGTTGAAGTCTTATTGAGTCATTCACTTGCATTTGTTCAATTCTTATTTTTAAAGTGTTGTTTTCTTCAGTTACCTTTTTAAGCTCCATTTGTAACTGGCCAATTGAATTTTTTTGTTCATTGCACTCTTTTTCCACTTCACTAATTTTATTTTTCAATAGATTGGTGTCTTTTTCATATATCTTTTGCAGGGCATCATATATTTCTTGCAAGATATTGTATCCTTCTTGCACTAATTTCAATTTATTTTCCCATTTATCCTCCAGCTCTTTTATTAGGTTCTTAAACAATCTTCCAGAAAGGCCTTTTGAAAAGGGGACCAGTGATGGTCTTTGCTGATTTCCTCTGGAGTTTTGTCTAAAGGAACCTCTGGATCTGGGGTCTTCTCTTCTTTCTCTTTATAAAAGCTGTGATGGTGAGAGCTCTCTTTTGCCTCTTCATTTTTTTTTTTTTTTTTTTAAGACAGCTTGGATGGCGGCTGAAACGGCTGGCTGAAGGTTTTGCCCTGGGGCGCTTTGGCGAATTAATTTAAGGTGCTGGGCCGGTGGGGACTAGGACTAAGTCAGAATTACTCCTTAAACAAGGCAAGTTTGCCAGAACACCTACCCCCAATCAGGGCAGAGTGTCCCGAGTGCCTCAGATGAACTCCAGGTGTTTGGAATTTGGAGTTTGGAGTTTGGAGTTTTTTGCCAGGATGAGCTGAGCTGAGCTGAGTCCCACCCTCACTCCCGGCCTACACCAGAGTTCTCTCTCACCGGAGTCCTCTGTTTATCCCTCTGTCGGAGCTAGACAAACCTGATGTGAAGTTTTTCAGAGATATCTGCAAGCAGTATCCAAATATTTCCTGATTTGCTGACTTGAAGATCAGTTCAGAGGCTTATTTTATTGTTGATTTGAGAGAAGTTCATAGGAGGACACAGAGAGTCACCTTTCCACTCAGCCATCTTGGCTCCGCCCTCAAGAAGATACTTTTCAAAAACCAAAAAAAAAAAAAAAAAAAAAAAAAAGAGATAAACCTTTAGTTAATTTGATTAAAAAAGGAAAGAAAAAAAATTGTTAGTCTCAAAAATAAAAATAGAGAACTTTCCATTAAAGAAGAGGAAATTAGAGCAATATTTAGGAGTTATTTTGCCTAACTATATATCAATAAATTTTATAACCTAAGTGAACACCTACAAAAATATACATTGCCCAGTTTAAGAGAAAATTACATAAATGGTTCCATTTTAGAAAAAGAAATAGAAAAAGTTTTAATCAACTCCCTAAGAAAAAATCTTCAAAGCCAGATGGATTTACTTGTGGATTCTACCAAATAGTTAAAGAATAATGAATTCTAAAACTGTGCAAAGCATTTGAAAAAAAAAAAAAAAACAGGGAAAGAAGTAGTCCTACCGAATCCCTTTTATGACACAGATATGGTGCTGATGCCTAAATCAGGTAGAGTAAAAACAATAAAAGAAAATTATAGAAGAGGGAAAAGGTGAGGGGAAGGGGAATTGAAGCACAAGATCTTGCAAAAATCAATGGTGAAAAATTATCATTGTATATGTTTTCAAAATAAAAACCTTCATTAAAAAATTAAAATAAATGTGACAAATTCTTATGAAAGGATATAAGCAATTAATGTTTCTCATTAAACTGATGCTTTCTACTTTATAAAAAAAATCATTCTAAATAATATAAAATATTTGGGATTCTGCCTGCTAAGGCAAAGTTGGGAACACAATTCCAGAACACTTTCCACATAAAGTCAGATATAATCAATTGAAATAATATCAAGTGCTCATAGGTTGGCCAAGCTAATATAATAAAAGCACAATTCTACCTAAATTAATCTAATTATTCAGTGCCATACCAATCAAACTCCCAAGAAATTATTTTACAGAGCTAGATAAGATAATAACAAAGTTCATCTGGAAGAACAAAAGATCAAGGATTTCAAGGTAATTAATGAAAAATAAATGGAAAGTAAGGTAGCCTAGCTGTATCAGACCTAAAATTCTATTATGAATCAGTGGTTATCAAAAGCATTTGATATTGGTTAAGAAAGAGAGAAGTTTATCATTGGAATAAGTTATGTTCAGACGGCACAATAGTCAATGACTGTAGTAATCTAGTGTTTGAGAAATCCAAAAATCCCAACAAATGGGATAAGAACTTACTATTTGACAAAAGTTGCTGGAAAATTGGGAATTAGTATAGCAAAAACTAGGCATTGACCTTACCTAACACCCTAAAACATAGAAAAGGTTAAAATGCGTTCATGATTTAGACAAAAAGAAAAAAGTGATACTATAAGCAAATTAGAATAGTCTACCTGTGATATCTACCTCTCAGATCTGTGGAAAAGAAAAGAATTTGTGGGCAAAGAATTAGAGTACATTATGGATTGCAAAATGGATAATTTTGATGATATAAGTTTAAAGTTTTTTGTTGTTGTTGTTTTGTTTTGTTTTGTTTTGTTTTTACAAACAAAACCAATGCAGACAAGATTAGAAGGTAAACAGTACATTGGGAAAAACTTATTACAACCAAAGCTTCTGATAAAGGCCTCCTTTCTAACATATATGGAGAATTGAATCAAATTTATAAGAATACAAGTCATTCTACAATTGATAAATGGTTGAAGGACATGAACAGACAATTTTCAGATGAAGAAATTAAAACCATGTCTAGTCCTATGAAAAAATTACCTAAATCACTTTTGATCAGAGAAATACAGATTAAGACCACTTTGAATTACCTCTCAGATTGGCTAAGATGACAAGCCAAAATAATGATGAATGTTGGAGATGATTTGGGAAAATTGGGATACAAATGCAGCATTATTAATATAGTTGTGAACTGATCCAACCAGTTTGGAGAGCAATATAGATCTATACCCAAAGGACTATCACACTTAGCATACCCTTTGATCCTTCAGTGTCTTTATTAGGCCTGTATCCCAAAAAAATCATCAAAAAGGGAAAAGGTCCCACATGTGCAAAAATATGTGTAGCAGCCCTTTTTGTAATGGCAAGGAACTGAAAACTGAGTACATGCCCATCAGTTGGAGAATGGCTGAATAAGTTATGGTATATTAATATTATGAAATGTTATTGATCTATAAGAAATGATCAGCAAGATGATTTCAGAGAGGTCTGAAGTGACTTACATGAAATGAGTAGTACCAAGAGATCATTATACACAGCAACAACAAAATTATGCAATGATCAATTTTGGTGGATATACCTCTTCAACAGCAAGGTGATTCAGGCCAATTATAATGGTATTGTGATGAAGAGAGCTATCTGTACCCAGAAAGAAGACTTTGTGGCCTGTGTAAACAACATAGTGTTTACACCTTTTTGTTGTTGCTTGCTTTTTGTTTTCATTCTAATATTTTTTTTGTTTGATTTGATTTTTCTAGTGCATCATTATAATTATGGAAATAAGTACTGAAGAATTCTACATATTGAACATGTATTGTATTGCTTGCCATCTAAGGGAGGAGGTACAAGGAAGGGAAGGAGAAAAAAAAAGTGGAACACTAGATTTTGCAGGCATGAATGTTGAACACTATCTGTGCATATATTTTTTTTTAAAATAAAAGCTTTAAAAGTTAAAAAAGAAGATAGACTTTTCATTTTGTTTTGGTTTTATTTTCCTCTACAGAGTTATTAAAAGGCAAAAATAATCCCAATTGTTATTGTAATTTATTTCCCAACTTTTTTTTCCCAAACCATTGATTTCCTTTTGTAATGTTGAGTCAAGCACTAAAATGAAATCACTGTAAATCCATATTCCCATTGGATTCAAGAAGGAATATCTGCTGCATACTTCTTGCTTGTTTTATGTGTCATAAAATGTATATGGAGTTGTTATTGATTTCACAGAAAATGAAACTTAATCTTGAATAGAACAAATGGCAATAAAATCATTCTCACATATTGGACTTCCAGATGAAGGTACATGTCAAAGATTTTCCTATCCTAGACTGAAATATATATTCCCAGAAGTACCTTTGTTCATCTGCTGGTATTTCTGTTATGAAAAAAAAATAAATTTTAAGTTTTAGATAAAAGACACTCATAACACCTAAGTGAGTTGGTAGAGAAGGATCTGCCAGAGGTATAAGATCTAAATCCAATGCCATCCAATAAACATTAAGCACATATTATGGGCTAAGCATTGTGTATACTGCGTATACAATTAATAAAAAGACAGTTCCTGCCCTTAAGAAATTTACAAACTAAAGGGAAACACAACACACTAAAGGAGGCAAGAAAGTAGTGGTAAGACCAGGAGTTAACTCATACAGGGGCATCCTATTCCCATGGAGTTGAAACCAGGCAAAGCAGCAGATGCAACTTGGGATGAACTGAGAATCCAGTTTCTGCTCTCTTTAAAGGGAAACTTTGAGAGGAGTTTGGTACTCAATTCTCCAGATTTTCAGGCAGAGAGGACAGGATGTTGAGGGAAGTATTGTCAATCAAAGCTTAAGTTGGCAGCATAGTGTTAAGTCTAGAAGTGATGAGCATCCTGGGAGGCCAATATTGTTTTGCGGAGTTAAAATAAGGCAGAACAACAGATGCACAGTGGAGAGTGATATAGTGTTAATGTTTAGACCACAAACTTGAATTTCTCTATTACTTTTTGTCAGTAATTTGTGTTGACTTTTAAAAAATAAAACTAGAAAAGTTAAAGAAATATTTTAAAATTTAATAGGAATATATAGAATTCTATACTATGTTCTGTTGGCTGCTTTGGAATGTACAAATCTAAAATAACATATAATTCCTGCCATAATGGTGCTTCAGGGTGGTATAAAATATTACAAAATGTAATACATAATAAATTCATACATGATAGATGTGACAAATTATGACATGCCATATTATTAAATAGTATATTGTTATAATTCCAATTTAGATTTTAATAAAATGTGTGTGATTAGTTCATGCTCTGATCAAATTATTTAGCCCTCCCTCCATCATTAACATAATGAGATTATAGAATGCAGACCTTCATCAGAAGAACCCTTCTACAAAGGTGGATGTGGATATTTACCTTGAATGTATTATCCTTCAGTGCTTTTGTGGTATTTCTGGAGAACTGAGTTAACTCACTAATGCATTGGCTCAACCACCATCTTATTGTATTTCCCTCACTAAGAGCTAGTAATAAGTAGCCAACATTCCTTTAACCAATTGAAAAAAAAAAACGGCTTTTACTAAGGGATGTTTACTGAAGAATGGAAGTCATAAAGTATCACTCACAATTTTCTAGAAATAGACTCTCCCTTATATCACCTCAAACCTTGGGGAGTAGGCTTAGTATAAATTTCAAAATTATATTTACCTACCATATTAACTTATAAATGTGGCATGTCCAATGAGTATATCAGTCTGAATTTTTGCTGCTACTGAATTGTGCTAGACAATTCTCTTGGACTTCACTCTTCACCATCTGGTTTATGGCGATCCTGTCATGATACCCAGGTCCCTCAATTATGGTGGCTTCTTCTGCCCTTTTGGAAGTTATAAGATCATAATAATTGCCAATCTTTTCCTAAAGCAGAAAGGAATGGACAAAAGTAAGACAATAGAAATATTAGGGACTTATGCTTTCCAATTCATGTGTCAGTCTTAGTAGGGAGATAAGGGACTTTCTTTTATTGAGATACTTGAACACTCAAGGCAAGACAGCAGGACTCACTTTAGATAGCTAGTGCCTTTGAAAGACACCTCAGTTTTAACTATATATCCAATAAATAGTCAAATGTTTTAATATATGATTAACAGAATAGAAGCAGTTGGAAAATATTTCTACATTTGCTCCAAAACATGGAGCAGGGCACTTTTATTACACAGAATGATGCCCTTCTAGGAGGTGGTCCCCAAGCCTCTTTTTCATGAGGATTGATGTTTTTACCTTCCTCCAATATTGTCTTATTTGTATAAAAAGTTTTTTCCCTGTGACAAATTGGCCTGGGTATATTTTGGACATGTGACTCCAACTTAGAATCTTCCTCTGACGTTCCAAGAAGGCATATACATTGTTTATTTCACAAACTTCCTGGGAAACACAGGTAAAGAAAAATAATCTCAAATCTGTCAATGTAGTATAATATAAACGTATAATCAAATATGCAGGTAAAAATTAAAGTTATGCCCTAATACAGAGTTAAGAAGGTTGAAAAGATTGAAAAGCATTCATCTCATTAGATTCAGATCATAGTTCCCCCATCCCTGGACATCATATAATCTACTTGACCCTAAGAGTGGCTCAGAAACAGATATTTTGGAGCAATCAAACAATATATATGATCCCTCACTCAAAAACTAATAACTTTGTTAAGCAGGGAAATCTGGATTTGGAAGAAAGAACTACAGTTTGGATTAGTATTATTACCAGCCTAATATCAACCAGCTTTCAGATAAATATATGAGTAAATCATAGAAAAGAAAGACATATCTGACCAGATTTATTTTTGATATAACAAGTGAAACTGGGGAAAACAGTTGGGTATCTACTGATGGTAATATGTAGTCTTACTAAGGCAATCCTTAAGTCATAGGTAATTACTTGTGTTTCTTGATACATACTTTGATTATCACATAGCTTTCCTTTGTGTTAGTATCCTATAATTATTGTATTGATAACAATGCTTAGTTTGACTATAACTATTTGCACAAAAATCTGGTCACTTTATATAGTCTACCATTGTAATTATCACATGAGTATAACTGTTTTTTGGGACTGGTAGCTTTCCAAATAAATCTTAACACACTAAAGATCCTGGAAACTGGATTTCTCTTCAGCTCAGAAAAAGAGAAAACTATTCCAGGATTCATACTGAAGGATTTTTTTCCATTAAAGCAATAACTTCAATCTTTTGGAGATGGAAGAATGTTAATTGCTAGATTTGATGTTGAACTATGTAAAGCATATTTTCACCTAACTTTTTCATTCCAAAAACTAGGGAAGAAATTCAAAATGAATAATATAAATATTTTAAAAGCTATCTGGGATTTGGAAGTATATAATCTGTAAAACATACTCAACTAGATTTGCTGAGGACAACCAACACGTATTAAAGCAAGGCAGAAAGGAGTGGGGTGACTCCATTGGTTGTTGTACTCTCTTAAAAGTAATTAAAGTTCTTGATAAGAATGCATTAATTGAATCAGTTATTTAGAAATGAAAGTAAGCAGGGTTTATATACCTCCTTAATCAATGAAAGCTAAGTAATATACTTGGTTTTATTTTAGGGAATTTTCATAAAGAAAAGGTGTTATGTCAGAAACAAAGATTGTGAGGGTGTTGAAGGAGTGATCACAGAAAAATGAGCCCAGAGGTTACATCCCCTGAGCTGTGTGTGAAAGGAGGAAAGTAGGTCTGCACTGGGACAAAGGAAGGAAAGACATTACAATTTTCTTAGAACAGAAATTCCAGGCCTAATGTCCTAAATGTAACCATAACTAAAACACTGGAGGAAATCATAATAAGATCTGTTCTCCATTGCTAAATGCCATTCCAATTATCCATAGACTATGTGACATAAACTGCTGTTTTGTACTTTAATATTTCCATAATCTGATTTTAAATAGAAAACACAACCTTTGCCAAAATGTTACAAATTTACTCAGCTAGGAGGTTAGAACTATTGTGAACTCAGTACTTTTTATCTAAATTAAACTCCCTTAATTTTGGGATGGAACCATATGGATGCTAGTGAGACATGAGGCAGTTAGGCTGAACAGTAAAAGTGTATAGAGTCCTGGGCCTGGAGTCAGGAAAACCTCAATTCTAATTCTATTTCAAACACTCAGTAGGCGTGTCACTTAAATTTGTCTGAATCAATTTTCACAACTATAAAACAGATGTAATAATGGGGCTCACTTCATAGAATTGTGGTGAGAATCAAATGAAATAATAATTTGAAAGTATTAGCTCAGTACCTGAAACCTCAATAACTGCCTGTTCCCTCCCATTATATTGCTGCTAGATATAAAATGAATCAAATATGTAATGGAGTTTTAACTTTACCTACCAAATTATAAAAGATATAAATGACAAGAAGCTTAAGAAAAGAGTTCCTCTATTTCCAGTCCTTCTATGACTAATTACTATTGTTTTCTCTTCTGAACAAAAATCAGAATTAAACAAATCTAGGAAAGAATGCTTCCAGTCATAGGGATTTACAAATTTAAAGTTACTAAGAATTAAAATTCTCCAGATATTGAGTGCCTAAATTAAAAATTGGACATTGGACAAAAGGAGGAAACAGAACTCTTCAATGATGAAAAATTGGAGAAGGAAAAGGACTTTTTCCTTTAGCTAAGGGATAAAAATCATGGCATAGTAGGAACAACAAACCCAAGTGGCAAACTAATTCTCTGGATTAAGGCTCCCAAGAACAAATTTAGTCAATGTGAGCCCAGAGCATTTTGCAACAAGAGTTGTGACGTGTGTAACACTAGAAATATCCAGAAACCAGAACCTCAAAAGGAGGATTATTGGAAGACCAGAAGAGCAGACAATAGGTATGAGTTGGTCAGACAAGCGCTTATTATCAGTTCCCATAATAGGCCATATTGTATTAATGAGAATTAAGGCCAAACATGAATATGAAGGAACACCATACTAACATGCACTTTACATTTATGAGGTTCCAGGGAGTGAAGGATTCAGCTATGAAAACTGAAATACAAGAAAAGCAGTGAATAAAGTACTGGACTTGGAGTCAGGAACACCTGAATTCAAATAAAGCCTCAGACATTTACTTCTTATGTAACACCAGAAAATTTAGTCATTTCATTTCAGTTTCAGCATCTGTAAAATGAGAAAAATTAGAGCATTTGCCTCATAGGGTTGTTGTTAGGATCAATGATATAATAATTGTAAAGTACTTAGCACAATACCTGGCATATAAGTGCTATGCAAATGTTAGTTACAGTGATTATTATTATTAAGAATAATATTCAGTAGAGAGAAAGACTGAACATGCAGATCTGAGCTGATAGACAGTTGAAAATATAGAAGTTGATGAAATCACTGAGAAAGAGTAGAAAGAGAAAAGGAATGTACAGGTAGAAGACTGAGGCATACCTCTGCAATGGTGGAAGAACACGAATGATGATCTTGCAAAGCACTCTTAGGAAAATTAGTGTAATGAGCAGGAAGAGAAGCAAGAGTGTAGTGTCCAAGGAACAGGAAGTATGCAGGAGAGAGTGGTCATTAGTGTCAAATGCTGTTGAGGTGGAAAAGAATGAACACTAAGGAAAGGACATTGAGTCTGCCAATTATGAGATCCTTGATGACCTTGGAAAAAACTTTTACTTGAGAAAATGAAGGAAAATGATGAAAGAAATTTTCTTGCAAAGAGTTGAGAAGTGAATGCAAATGTCAGTTGTCACTTTTCTATGCTTCATTTTCAAACTCCCTCTCAACTCTAAGAAATATGATGTTTAATGTGAAAAGAGCTAAAAAGGAAGTCAAAAATTATTCACTCTGTGCTTTTAATTCATTCAAGTTATTAAGCAAATAGACTTTTGCTTTCTGGGTCCTTCTTGTATTTCCTCATGACTATCAAATATAGGTTTGTGGACAAAGGTCACATTGAGTGCTCCTGAGATTTTTCTTTTCACTTACATCCAGTTCCTGTTATGCTGTGAATGATTAAAGTTTTGTTGTTGTTGTTGAGGGTGGTGGTGCAATTTAATCATTGATAAATGAATAAAACTGAAGTATTATTGAATGGTTTACAATAGGAGAATTGAGTGATTGTGCTTAGCAGAGTTTTTACTTTTGGCAAGACTTAAACTTCAGTTCCTCTTATTTGTCCTTCAGTCAGTTTCCATAACAGTATTTTAATGTATATATCTAATCAATTCATCACTCAAAACTTTTCAATGAGTCTCAGTTTTGTACTGGATAAAGTAAAACTTATACTGACATTCAAGATTTCAAAATTTTGCATAAATATATGTTTGCAGGTTTCAAAAATATTTATTTTTGGATTATTTATTTATTCCCTTTATTTGTCAGATTATTATTATTGTTGGAATATTATTATGTCTTGTTTTTATATCCATTTATTTGTTGGATATGAATATGTCATTGAATTGAGATTCTAACTTCCTTGACATTCCCAGAGATGTAAATATTAGTGATTTCTTAAAATCTAAAACAAATATCACCTCCTCCATGATATCTCATGAACCTCAGGTGAAAAAAAAATGATTACACCTTCCTAAAATATCATAGCACTTTGTTTCCCTTATCTTATGTAATCAAGTTTTATTTTATATTTCATAATTATATGAAGATATACTGTCTTCCATGTTGGACCATAAATTTCTTGAAGGTAAATTCTTTATTTTGATACATTACTAAGCATCTAACTTATGGAGGGTTTTTCCCTACTGGGAATTTAATAAATATTTTCTGAAGTCATTGGAACTCCTCCTGCTATGCACTTTATTTTTAAGTTTTACATATTGCAAAACATTTTCTAGAATTGATACATTAAATTATATTAAAGAATACACACACTCACACAACACACACACACACACACACACACACACACACACATTTAAAGGTTTTCCGTAACTGATTTCTGTAAGTCAGATGCAAGTCAATGCCATTATTTTAATTTTGCTTTCTATACAAACCATATATTGCCCATCTTTTTTTTCCAAGTCAGAGATGGATCTAAAATACTCTCTCCAGGAAGCCTTGTGGAATGTAGAAAAATTCAAACTAGCCTTTTTTTAAAGGGATTTGTAGAAGAGTTTTCTGCTTTTCTAAGTCTTTGGAAGTTGCATTGCTTAACTCTGGATGAATGTTGACATAATTAGGTTTTCAGGAACTACCCTATCTAAAGCCTATAATATTGGTAGAAAAGACAGAAAAGTCTCTTACTTTTGTTTTGGAGTATCAAGAAGATCACCAGCTAACTATAGTGATTTTATTTGAGGGAATAACAGTCAGCTCAACAATCTTTTAACCTAAATTATGCTGTTGCAAATGAAGTAGGCAAATTTTAAAATGAACTAATTAGTTTAACACTTTTCTTTTTTCAAAATCATACACTATTTTGTAACTTGATTAATAGAATATGTATGTCTCATAAAAATATTAACTCTTCATTAGACCTCTATGTAGGTAACATGTATGGAGATAACCTGGTATTCACAGCAACTTCATCTGTCTGTGTCAAATTACTCTTCCTAAGTTGTTTAAGGGATAAGACTACATCATGAAGAGAAAGTATCATGATTAATTATGGCATAGTATGGTACAGTATAAATTCTTAGTAGAATAACTTCTCTTCTCTCAGCCCCCTACAATAAAACAGAAAAGAAATATAATAAATCACATTGACATCCCAGTGAGAGATCCCATCATTCTGGATTTCTACTGTACAATGAATTCTGAAACAGTACAGTACAATTTTCTCAAGAAGTCCTCATGCACATATTTTAGCCATTTGGTCAATTTTTTCTAATGTTTATTCCTTTCCAACTGAAATTCAGGCAACTAAACGGTTCAGTGGATGGAGTGTCAGGCTTGGAGTTAGCAAGACTCATCTTGCTGAGTTGAAATCTGACCTCAGACACTTGCTGTGTGCCTCTGGGCATGTTTCTTAGCCCTGTTTTACTCATCTGTAAAATTATCTGAAGAAGAAAATGACAATCTACTCTAGAATCATTGCCAAGAAAGCCCTATACGGGGTCACAAAGAGCCAGACACAACTGAAATGACTGAACAACAAGCAAGATAATTGCACTGGAAGGAATATTAGGGGGAACCTCTAAGGTCCCTTTCTGTTCAGTGTATGTGGTTTGATATGTTATAATACTGTTTAATGCCACAAGTTACATGCGGTAGCAATATTCATAGAATCCTTGAGTTAGATGAGAACTAAAAGACAAGCAACAATCCCAGATTTCTGTTGTTTTAAACCACTCTCTTGTGTAATGCTTTCTGAGAAAAAGAATAAATTTGATACTTCTTTCAAATGATAGTCCCATTGAAACTTGAAGATAGAACATGGTCATATAATACTAGATTTTTATTTAGGAAATCTGGGTATGAATTATGACTAATATTTACTAACATATACAAGTGACTATCCCTATTGGTCTTCATTTTTTCAATCTATAGTGTAAAATAGGTGTAACTGTGGTGGGTTTTTTTCCATTCTACCTCTAAATCTACCTTAGTGCTCTTTTCTCTAATTCTATTTATTTCAAATGATTACTGATTAAGATAGATTATAAGATTTTGAGATGGAAGAAAATTTCGAAGGCATTTAGTCTAGTTTCCTAATTTTATATATGAGTAACCTAAGGCCCTGAGAGATGTAGCAATTTTATCAAAGTCACACTGATATCAATTAGTGAGTCATTCAATTAACACTCATTTATTAAGTGCAATGCATTTACTAAGCTGTGGGCATACAAAGAAAAGCAAAAACAGATAAAAAGCCCCTCTTCTGAACATGATCACATTCTACTAGTTGTAGACACATATAAATAACTGCAAAAATATTATCAAGATAAATTGAAGATAATAAAAAAGGAAGATTTATTAAGAGTGATTAGGAAAGGCTTCTTGTAAAGATAGAATAGTAGCAATAATGGTTTTGAGTTGATGAGTAGCTGAACCAAAGGTATGTCAGTGCCATAAGAGAGAAAGAGTATATATGAGATAAGCTTAAAAATAAAATAAAATCAACAGGACTTACTTTGCAGGAGATTGAATGATCTGGGAGAATGTGAGGAGTCAAAGATAACACCTCTGTTTTAATCTGGGTGCCTGGGAGGACTGTAATATGAAAGTTTGGAAGAAAGGACAAAAAGTTAAATTTTATATTTATTTGTTGAGTTTGAGATATCTATGTGACATGGAGTTTGAACTATTCCAAAGGTAGTTGGAAATGATAGTCTAGATAATAGCAAAAGAAGCAAAGTGAATTAGTTTATCTGTGAATTATTAACATGATAATTTAATCCATGAAAGATAATGAGATCACTGAACAACATAATACAGACTCAAAATAGAGTCATGGTGGGGGGAGAGGGTTTCCACTATTATTTGGCAAAGGAGATTTAAATGAAATGTTCACACCAGAAGGAAGAAAATCAGGAAAGAGCACTGTCACAAAAATAGAAAGATTATCAAGAAGAACAGTGATTGACAGTGGTAGTATTGGCTGTAGAAAGGTCAAGTTGGAAGAAGATTGAGAACAGGATTGTAGATTTGACAATTAAGAGATCACTGATAACTTCGGAGAGATACTTTAAGGAACTGGATAAGGTCATGTCAAAGAATTTATAGGAACAAAATATTTAGAATAGTAAAGGAAATGACCTCCCCAAAAGGTAAGAATTAAAGAGTAGCCTTCCCCTGTGTCAAACTGTACTAACCAAAGCAATAAAAACCACTTCACATTGGTTAAAATAAGAGAGAAGGGATATAGATGAATAGATTAGATTAGGCGAGGTAAAATCAGAAATAATGGAACTCAATTACCAAGAGTTGTGTAAAATCTCAAAAAATACATTACTTAGGAAATGATTTCCCATTTGAAAAATGTTACTAGGAAAATTTGAAGAACAGTCTAGCAAGAATTAGGCATAGATGAATACTTTGCACCATATTCTGCAATAAATTCAAAATGAGACATCAGAATCCAATAAAATGTAATTTATAAGAAGCACACTTGAAACTGAAGCCACACAGATTGGTAAAGGGCTGAAGCAGAATCTATTGTACTTCACCTGAGGTTAAAAATAAATAAATAAAAAGGTAGCAATCATGTTTTTGGACAAAGAAAAAATAAAACTAGATCTAATTAATAGATATAAGCAGGAAACTAAGCTTTGTTTAAGTTCCATAAAAATACCAATATATAAACATATATGCATAAGATGACATATTATCTATATTCTTAAATGAAAAGTAAAATGAGCCAGAGGAAAAAATATACCATTCAATTTTAGCAGTGAAAAAACTCAATTTATTTCTCTTGGACATGAATAAACAAACCAAGATATAAACAAGAAAGAAGTTAAAAGATCTCAATTGAATTTTAGAAAAGTTAGATATACTAGACTGCTGAAGAATAATGAAAAAGAACAGGGAGTAAACCTATTCATCAACTACACATTGCACATTAACAAAAATTTACCATGTATTAGGACATAAAAATCCCATAAACAAATGCAGAGAATCCAAAGTATTAAATGTTCTTTTACCAACTACAATTCACTAAAAATTGCATTCTGTTAAAATAAAAATCCAAAAAAACAAAACAAAAACAAAAACAAAAGGAAAAACAAACCTTTGAAGCAAAAATTAAACATTACTTGGAAACTAAATAACTTAATCCTAAAGATTGGGTGAATCAAGCATCAAATTATATAAAACAAAAACCCAAAAATTTCATGAAAGATACAATTTACAGCAATGAAACAACATGCCAAAATTTCTAGGATGTGATAAAGCAATAATCAGGAGAATATTTATAAATCTAAATTCTTTCATCAATAAAAGAAAGAACAGATGAACAAGTTGGGAATGCCACTCCAAAATAGAAAATAAATTCTTACATTAGATTTCTCACAGATGGCCTTGGTATAAAAGATACAAAGATAAATTAACAGAAATATATAAGAACAAAACCCATTCCTAAGTAGGTAAGTTGTCAAAGCATATGGATAAACAGAATACCTTTCAACAACTATAAAGTTTTATCTGGAAATCAGGGGAGGGGTTATTTTTTTCTATTTACCAATAATGTACCATCATTCATCATTCCTAAAATGGAGAAAATAATTTCAGTCCTATAACAATTAAAAATATTCCCCCAAACACTTTGGGGATAAGTGTTTTATAGTCTCATAAAGATGCCTAGATATTTTAGGTTCAGTTTGTTCTGACAATAGTGTTGGTATATTCTTGAATGATTAAATGAGGTTAGTAGTATAAATGATAATTTTAAAAATATAATTTATTTTTTTAATTTACAGAATAAAATATTTCCAAATTATAGTTTAAAAGAGATGATATCACATGAAATTCACAATGTACAACTTGCTATTTTTTAAAACAACAAACATTAATAATATTCACAAGAGATGTAACAAAAACATCATTTAAAAATTTTCATTGCTCCAGTCTTTTTATTACCTTGTTTATGACAAGCATTTTTGTGTCATTGTAGCAATCTTTGGCAGCTATTTTTAAAATTTGTTTTTATTGGACATATTGTTAGTCCTACAAATTCAAAAGGCCTATGATACAATGTAGAAGAATCAATAACAACTTTTCCAGCTTCTAGTTCACTCAAGTTCTTTGCTTATTTCCTGAGGATTAATTATGCCATTTAAGAGCATATGTGAGGGAGTTTGTACTCCTTTTCTTATATATTCAATACAGCTTTATATTTTTTGGCTGTTCTCGCACTAATCTTGGGTTTCAATTCCCCATTAACCAATTCGATTTTACCTTTCTCAAATCATAGATCAATTTGCTTGCTAGTCAAAACAAAATTAAGAGCAGAATTGATCTGTGCTTCATCATCACCACTGTCCATCAAGATAGAGAGTGAAACTCTATCAAATTCTGGTCAATTCAATCAATAAGCAATTTTTATCAACAAATATTTATTAAGCAATTGTCACATGCCAGGGATTAAAAAAATAAAACAGATATTTGTTTTCAACTATTTTGTATTCTAATGGGAGGAAATCTGTATTTACATTATAGCATATGGTAGTTTATCTTATTTGTACAAAATATGTACTCCCTCAATTTAGGGAGAAGCATTATTGGTCATTGTGGAAAGAGGAAGAAAAATAGCAAAGGACAAGTAAGAGAGGAAAGAAAAAGCTTTCAGAAGAATGTGAAATATGAGCCAAATCATGATGGAAGCCAGGGATTTCAAGAGGAAGTAGAGAATTCCAAGTATGTATAACAGCTACTACAAAGCAAGGACATAGAAAAATCATGTGAGGAAACATCAGATGAGCCCAAATTTTGAGAAGCTTTAAATGTTTAATCCTCTGTTAGTTTTCATTTCTAGAATTATGAGAAAGCCATTGAAATTGCTCAAGAAAGAAATAATATGGTCAGACTTGTGCATTAAGAAAATCGCTTTGATCATTATATGGAGTATAGATTGTAGCAGGGAAGAATTTGAAGCTAGGATCAAGGTGAGATATGAGGGACTCTAAATATGGTAATGGTTATGTAAGTGACATAAACTAGAGGTGTTATGAGGATAGAAATGACAACATTTCACAACTCACTGGTTGTGTTGTATGACTAACAGTGAGGAGGTGAATATGTGAAATAATATAGTTGACTGATTAGAAGCATGGTGATATTATTTACATAAACAGAAATGTTCAGAAGATAAATGGATTTGGGGAGAAATAAAATAAACTGTGATTTGAATGTGAAGAGTTGGAGATACAGAATACAAAATAGGCATTTGATTAGGGACTGAAATTAAGAAAAGTGATTAAGGTGAACATATAAAAGAGAGATGCTAATTGAATCCATGGGAGCTGAGTAAATTGAAGAAAACCAGAGAGAGAAAAAAGGGAGAGACAGAGAGACAGAAAGAAATATACATACACACACACACACAGAAAGAAATGAGAAAGAGAAATGTTTGATTAAGATGTCCCACCATTCTTAGACATGACCTAAATATACACCAAAGAAGTCTGAAGAGTAGTCATCCAGTTAGAAAGAGAAAAAAATACCCTCAAAATAGCTATAGAACCACCTTTTGTTTTTCTCAGAATTAAATACTAGTCTTCTGATGCAATCTTTACAGAATTATACTACTTTTCTATATTCAAAATTTTGCATTATGCTGGTGTTTCATGTAGCAGTGAGACCATCTCAGCCATTAATTGTCCAAAATTCAATCATTTTACAGATGGGAAATATGGGCTGAAGAAGGTAAAATGATTTATCTGGGATCACATAGGTAATCAAGTAAGAGTTGGAATTTAAAATTTTGAGTTATAAATTCTCCTTTTAGCTTCTTACCCACCCATTGAGAAAGCAAGCAATATAATAATGTTATTCATGTGAAATGATGTAAATTATATTTCTGTTAGCCATGTTGCAAAAAAGAAAGAAAAATAAATTAAAAAATAATAAATCATTCTGAAGTTATGGCCCAGCAGTTGTCTTCTGGAGATGGACAGCATTTTTCATTGTGGAGCCTTCAGAATTATTTTGATCATTGATCAAATTAGCTAAACTTGATAGGCCTGGGTCAGGATGATTCATATTTTCATGACCTAAAACCTGAACTCAGACAATCACTATGTCTGTAACCATGGGCACTTATTTGCGTCAGTTTCTTCATCTCTAAAAAATAAGCTGGAATTAAAAAAAAATAAGCTGGAGAAGGAAATGGCAAATCACTTCAGTCTGTGCCAAGAAAACTCTAAATGGGCTCATGAGTATTTGGATGCAACTGAAAAAGGATTGAACAACATCAAAATTGAATTGATCAGAATAGTTAAATTTTATAGATGATCATCATTGCAACACTGCTGTTACTGTATATAAAGATCTCTTTGTTCTGTTCACTTCACTCTGCATTAATTCATATGGCTCTTCTTAGGTTCTTTTGAAACCTTGTCATCTTTTACAACACAATGGTATTTTATCATAATCATATAAATGGTGGTATATTTTACATTTAATAGAAATACAGCTTTTTACTTTTTCTTAAATTGGAGCATAAACTTTTGAAAAGATTAGAACCTAAATGTCCATTCCTAGAAAAAGAATGCAGTGTAACATTTTTTCATCCATTGAACCACATACACACACAAAGACAAACAAAGAAAACCGTATTTTAGGTCACACATAACTTGTCTTGCTATGGTGAATTCATGAAGGGGGAAGAATAATACATGTAACATGGAGCAATATCAAATAATTTAAAAGCATTATATATACTTTATCAACTTCCATATTATTCTCCTAAGCATGAGCACTTTCAGGAGAACATGTTCTATGAGAATTTGAGATAGTTAGTATTTTTAGAGCATTTTCCTGGTGCTATATTCCAGGAATTTCTCTGCATAAGCCTGGATACAAATGATGTTTTCTCAGTGCTGTTATCTTATTAAGTATGATAAAACTATTAAGACTTAAGGCTACTAATTAGTTCAGTGACTCTTGTCATATTAGCATAAATGAACTGCTTTCTCCTGTCTTTGGCAAATCCTTCACTAAGGCTTTTCTAACAAATGTAGTATAATAAACCCACTGTGCTGACAATTTTAACCTTGTTTTAATAGAATAGACAATTTTGGGGAAATTGATGTCAGTCAATCTTTGAGTAGGGATAAAGTCAGCCAAATTGCCAGACTTGGAAAGCATGGCTTCTCTCAGTTTTCTTAACCTGTTTTGACTTTATTTTTGCCTGAATCTATGGTCTTTTACTTTTGAATTTGGCCTTGGGTAAAAATTTGCCTTACTGTTATTTTTTTTTCCCCTGGGGTAGGAACTTTCCTCATGTCACACTTTTGCTTACTGGAAATACTGATCTTAACCTATGATGCCTCTATATTTCCTGGTAGTCTGTCTATTTGGCTACCTAACCTGTGCCTTTTCTCCTTCCACCAAACCTGCCCTTAGACTTAGATATGTTACTTTCACAGCAGGCTGTAGAGTGCAAAAATTTCATTGTCCTCATATTTTTGTTTTCAGAAATAGGATGAGAAATTCAGTAAACACACTACAAATATGGCAGTGAGTCATGATATAGCAGTGCCGAGGGATTTCACCTATGTGAAAATCTGCTGGAGTTCTCTCACTGTCCAAAAGCGAGCAGCTGGTGAATACTTGACTTAGCAATAATTTCATTCTGAAAAAGATGGAGGAAGTAACGAAGGGAACTACTATTCTGGGCAAGAATCTGATCAATAAGAAGCAAGTGATTGCTGAAGTAGAAATAATGGCAATCTTGGGAGAAAGTGATCATTCCATATTAGAGTTCATGTTAAAGAAAGAGAAGAAAACTGGATTTAGTCTGATGGATACCCTAGTTTGTTAAGTGCAAATTTCAAGTAATTCATGGAAAAGAAAGAAAGGATAATGTGAGATACAGGGAAAGTTGGTTCAAGAATGATCAAAATCTCCCAAGAATAAATTTCTGAAGACAAATGATTCTAAAAAGGAAGAGAAAGATGAACTGTATAAAGAGAATATCGTGGGTTAACAATAAGATATATTTGGTTATATACCTGTACATACATACATATTAAATATATAAATATATAATAACATATATGCATATATATATAATTATCTCATTTGATTATCATGAAACACACCTTGAAGTAGGTATTATTTTTATCTCCATTTTACATTTGAAGAAACACAGAGTTTAAGTGACTTGACTGGATACATATAGTTAGTAAGAATATGAGAGCATATTTGAACTCAAGTTTTCCTAAATCTGTCTGTTTCACACACATACACACACACACCATATTTATACAAATATATACAAACATATATATATACATACATGCATATATATACATATATACATACACCATATACACACAACACACACACACACACATATATATATATATATACACATACATACATATATGTATGAGAGAGATAAGAGATATGTATATGCAAAGACTTATTAGGAGCAGGCTCTTCATATCTTCCTTCTTGAAGGAAGTTCTGGATTGGTCCTGTAACTGCTATCTTGGGCCATTGAGCAATGAATGGTTTGTTCTGGGATCTCACTAACAGCTCCTAGAGTGTCCTGATCCAAGCAAAATCTGCTTACCATTTCCCTGTTCTGAGCTCTGCAAGCTCTTGATTTGGGTTGGGCTCTAATCAAAAATAGATCACATGACTGATCCTCCCTCAATCAACAAAGGTTGATAGACTACAGCTCTTCCGGGGTCTAGAATTTATGCTCTGCTTATTTTCAGGCTGGACTTGAGACTATAGCTTAGACCCTTCTCTGCTCCTAGGGTCTAAGCCACCACACTGCTAGAAATTTCTCTTTGCTGGGTACAACATCCAGTACCCCAAAATAACCCCCCATTCTGCACTGCCCTCTATGTTACTAATTACATCTTTAGTTTAGAATATGTAATTTTATAATGGATAACAAAGCTATCAGCTGGTCCCTGTTGCTGTTGTGCTGTTCAGGTTTGAGACCTCCTCTTGCCCATTTTTATGACCTCTTTACTGGTGAACACTGGACACAAATACTCTATCTCTTGATTCCAGGAATTTTCTCTGTCCCATTTGCATGGTATACTTTTCATTTCTACCTATTGACTTCCCTAGCCTCCTTTAAGCCCCAACTAAAAATGCCAAAATCTACAAGAATCCTTTTCTAATCTCCTTTGATTCTAGTATCTCTCCTATTTAAATTATTTCTGATTCATCCTAAACATAGGTTGTTGGTATATATTTACTTATTGTGTCCCTCATGAAATTCTTAGTTCCAAAATTGTCTGCTTTTATATCCCTACAGCTTAGTATAGTAGTTGGCACATAAAAGATCTTTAAGAACTGTTTACTGATAACTGACCTACATCCCCAGTGTCCAAAGACTTCTGTTTGAATCCCTATGCTGACCTCTGCTGGAAAAATAAGCAATTGTGGTTTATTCCTGAACTTTTCCCCATGAGGATTCAGTCTGTTGTATTTTCTACATCTGTTTGGAGATATTCTGGGGATTGGTGGGAGTAAAGGAGAAATTTGACTGTAATGCAGTTTGCTACTTCTTGGCTCCTTCCAGCAAAGAAATGATCATTTAGCTTTCCTGCTCAAAAAGCTACAGTGATTCTCTATTGTTTCTTTGATAGAATGTAGACTTATGTGTCTCACATATAAATCACTTTATAGTCTAGCTCCAGCCTTGGCAGGATTTTCATATATATAGTGATTCTCGATAGAATGTAGACTCATCTCTTTCACATATAAATCCCTTTATAGGCTAGCTTCAGCCCTTTTTGGATACTCTTACATTTTTCTCCTTTATACAATACAAAATTTTGCCAAAATGTTCTACTTTTTGCTCTCCATAATGACATTCCAACTTCCATCTTTATGCCTTATCAAAAGTTCAGAAAATATTTTTCATTCTTGGAGTGTTCTCTGAATCCACCTCTGGCTCGTAGAATTCCAAATTTTCTATAAGGCATAGCTCAAGTGCTGCCTCCTAAAAAACTTTGTACTATTCCTTCTAGTGTCTCCTTCCAGTGATTTTACATGATTGCTTATCTCAGTGCGGTAACATTGTTAGTGCTTAATAAATGTTGTCCATGTTCCTTCTCAATCCTTAACTGTTAAAACCACCAGAGAGAGGACTGTGGAAACTTAGAGTAGATCACAACATAGCATTTCCACTCTTTTTGTTGTGGTTTGCATGAATTTTATTTTCTTTCTCTTTTTTCCCTTTTTTATTTGATTTTTCTTGTACAGCAAGATAATTATATAAATTTGTATGCCTATATTGGATATACATATATTTCTACCATGTTTAAAATATATTGAATTGCTTGCCATTTAGGGGAGGGGGTAAGGGAAAGAGGGGAAAATTGGAACATAGGTTTTGCAAGTCAATGGTGAAAAATTATCTTTGCATATGTTTTGAAAATAAAAAAAATCAATAAAAATAAAAAATAAACTGTTGAAACCGTAGATTTATGCCAGATTTTTTTTTAATGCTGAAAAAACCGCATGCCTATATAGCAAGTATACTTTTTAAATCTGTCTATTTTAATTTTTCCAAGCTCACTATAAATCAACAGTATGATATGCCAGGAAAGAAATGTTATTTCACATTGTATTGAAATTTATATCTTTTAGGGATAATCATGTTATTGTAGCACTCATAACATTGAATGAATATTGCAAAGAAGCATACAGTATTAATGCAAGGACAAATTTTTTTTTAACTGCCTAAATGTAGAATGAGCTTCCTCATGAGGTACTGAATTTCCATTCACTCCATGTACTTAAGAAAAAAGGTTGGATTACTTTTACTAAGCTTAATATAAAGTCTTTTTTTTTTTCTTCAGATAAGGGTGAACAAAGATGTCTTCTGCAGCTCTTTTAAATTTACTTCTAGGATTTGGAGATTCTAGCAAATATTTAAACAACAAAATCTAAATCTACTTTTGGCTGCAAAATTCAAAACATGTATGCATATATATATATATATTAAGAAGAGTGGAATTAGAAGGGCTTAAATGACAGACAAAATTCCTTGAACTTCATTTGGAGCCATTCAAGACTTGGTCAAATGATTAACATAAAAAGAGCTTTACACTAGAAAATTCATTTCATAACAATACATAAAACTCATTTCATAACAATACAAAATAACAAAGAGACTTGTTAGGAATATATGAAGAGAGGCTAAGATTACTCAGTAAATTTGTTTTCTTTTTAATACTTATATTCACATACAACATACAAAGAATCCTGATTATGTATTTCACAGCTTTATGAAGAATATAATCAGATAAACATTCTGATATTGATGGATTTAAGTTAACTTGAAAGCTCATGAATAATTGTCATGGGTTCAAATGCTGATGACCTCCTCAAATGCTGATGACCACTTTTCTATCTTTAAGTAACCAGTGTTAGTCTGCTAATGTGGTTAAAATAATTTTTAGATGAACAATATTCTATTAATGTGGTCCTCCGTCAATGATCATTTTCTGGCCACTTTAAACTGTGGAAAATACGGAATTACTCAAAGTACTTGGTTTTGGAATTATTGCTAAGTATAATCATAGAACTATCGATACCAAATAACCATGGATTATTCTTCTCTAGTATATTATTTTTAAAATTTTATTTATTCATCCTGAACTTAAGAAATAACACAAGGGGCAGGTATGGGGTGCAATGGATAGAGCACCAGCACTGAAGTCAGGAGGACCTGAATTCAAATCTGACCTCAGACACTTAATACTTCCTAGCTGTGTGACCCTAGGCAAGTCATTTAACCCCAATTGCCTCAGCAAAAAGACCAAAACAAACAAACAAAAAAACCCCAATTATTTCTACAACTAAGTAAAATAGGGACTTATTCTGTATATGAAATGACTGTATATGAAACAACAAATTTATTATGTATAGCTTGGTATTGCTTTTAAATATCTAATATTGTTTTCATGTAACTTTATTTTTTTTCCTTTTTTCTTTCTCCCAGAAATTATTTCTAAAAATAGTTTAAATAACTAGATGTATTCTTAAAATCCATGTAGGAATAATCTTGAATTTTCAATGTTATCTTGTTCATAGTAGCTAATATGATTGATTAGATTTTATTTCATTTATGATTTTGTTTTCTCTTTCTCAGTTCAATATTCCTCATGCAGTCTGGTGGAAAGTCAGTATTATAGAGCAGATTGAAAACCAGCTTCATACCCTGAGAGGCCTGGGTTCAGATTTAGCTTTTATATATACAAATACACATATTCATATATGTGTATATATGAAATATATATACATATATATTTGTGTGTCTACACATATACACATATGCATTTGTACACATGAATACACAAACATATATGTTGTTTATGTGCATAAAATACAAATATATGTTTTATGGCTTAATCTTCATTTTTATAATAATTCTGGGAAGTAGGTACTATTGCTATCACTATTTTAAAAATAAGGAAACTGAGGTAGACAGAAATTAAATTATTTGCCCAAGATCATGTAACTTAAATGTATATGTGGCTGTATTTGAATTCCATTCTTCCTGACTTCAGCACTCTGCTGCCTAAGGACTTAGTGTCTAAGACTATGATTTTCTGAGAATATGCCAACTTGCATTACTAGAGGGAATTTCCTGTCTTGTGAATTTCTTATGCTGGTAAAATAACAAGTCTGTTCTCTATCCCTATTTTTAAAGCCTCATCTTAATAAAGGATCAAATTAATATTATTTCTCTATAGCCCTCCCAACTCTAATATAATATCTTATTCTTGGGAATAAAGAAAAATAGATGGGAAAAGCATACAAAACATTGCAAAGAGTAAATGTAATTTCCTAAGAAATATATGATTTTTATTGTTTTGTAGCATTTGAATGTGGAATTCCCAAGGTGAACAGAAACTTCAGCAAATATCACTGTCTGTACATATAAGAATATGTAAATGAGATATTAGATCTATCTGTCAATGAATTTTTAAAAGCAATTTATAGCTCTTGAAAAAAGTCCATTAGCTATTCAAATTAGCAGATGGGTAAGACTTCATGGCTTTTTACGTCCATTAAAAAGATTTATTTTTAATGGTTCCCAAAATAAGCATGTTGGAATGAATTGGCAATAGTATAAAATATAATTCCAAGGTAACTATTAATTGTCCATGGATAGATTTGCAAGAAATACTGAAGAGCAAAATTAACAGAACCAAGAGAAAGTTATATATGGCAACAACAATATTGTCTTAAAAAACTTTGACTAAGTCATTCTAATTACACAAATACCTAAATTAACAGTAAAAGTTATGTGAAAGAGGGTACATTTCTGAATCCATAGAAATAACTGATAGATAGAAGTATGGTTTTATATTTGTCCATCTATCTATGTCTATCTGCGTGTGAGTGAGTATGTGAGTGTGTATATTTGGATGCAGGCCTAATGATAGTCACCTGCAAAGTGGGAAAGGGGAACAAAAAAAGAAAGTTAAATGACAATTTTTATTATATATTTAAAAGGAATAGCAAGTTATACATAATAGATTTGCAGTTTCACGTACAATCATTTTTTTCACCTATGGAAAGGCTTATTTTTGTATATCTTAAGTTTAGAATAAAATAAGTAAAATTAATTTTTTAAAAAAGTTCATGGCATCCTTATTTGACAAGAAAGAAATCTGTAATATGTTACAGACAGCTCTACAAAGTAAAGTCTTTTTTTATAATTTTAGTCCTTTCCCCTCCCCCCAAAACATTTTAGCTCTAAGCACCATAGTAGCTTATATTTCCATTCTAGAAAATTATTTTTCTTTGGGCATTAGAAATCCAGCATCTCATATTAATTCTCTGGTATTGCTGCCTATTTTGCTCTACAAAAGGATTCTTCATTTTACCCTCACAAATAAGTTTGTAAAATTATCTTTACCAAGTAAATCTAAAGGATAGAAAAGTACATTAAATAAGGTCCTACTCATTGCAACAGTCTAGTTTTCCAAGCAAAGTACACATTCTTTATCTGAGCTTATCTAGAAAAACATATAAAATCATGCTTTATGCACTTAAATAACTTTTTCATTGCTAAATGAAGTTAAAGAATCAATAAATGAGTAGGGCTAATTTTCTTTAATGGTCTCTAAAATATGTTTCACTTAATTTTTTTTCTTTATTTTTTTTTGCTGAGACAATTAAGGTTAAGTGACTTGCCCAGGGTCACACAGCTAGAAAGTATTAAGTGTCTGAAGCCTAATTTGAACTCAGGTCCTCCTGACTTTAGGGCCTGCATTCTATCCACTGTGCCATGTAATTGCCCCAACTTAAATGTTCTATGCAATAATAACATAAAATTATTTATAAAATAATATCATAGGATGAAAAGTGATAGGGAATTATGGAAGATACATGTTTAGCTAGATGTGGTTTAAGGAGTTTTTCTCTCCTAGAACCAAGAATAATAAGCTTATTGGAGAATGAGGGATGGAAGGAGCTACTGGGTCCTAGAATCTCACAATTTTGACCTGAAAGGCCTTAAGATCACAGATTTAGTGTTGAAATGAAACTTAACCACCACCCTTATTTTACTAAAGGGAAAACTAAAGGTCAGATAGGTTAAATTGACAGTCACTACTTAAATTCTGAACTTTAATTCTAAAATCATCTCTCTCTCTCTCTCACTTTTCACTGTCTCAAAAGATAGGTCTTAAGAGGGAATTTTTTAAACCCTTTGGTTTTTGTCTGGTTAAGATATTATCTTTGTTTTACTGCTAAGGGTCTTGAATGTAGGGAGAGAGAGAGTTTAGAGATTTTACCAGGAGGAAAAGGGTATTGCAAATAGAGTGCTTCTGAGAAAAAGGATTTGGGGGTAAAATGGGCATTGCATTCATGATGCAGTGAATAGATTGTATTTCTTTGTTACCTTTCATCTGTAGGAGAGAGATCTTGGTAATAAGCACAGTTCTCCAGAGATGCAGGTTGGCAGTAAGAATTATTACCATTACTTAGGAAAGAGAAAACTGGACAAAGCATGAAACTTATCTCTGCCTCAGTTTCACACATCAGGTGACTAAGTAGGATATAAAAGTAAGATATCTAACAAATTTGAGAAACTGAATTCCCTTAAATCTATATGAACACAACTGCCATTTTATTAAGCAATTCCAAAGTGATAAAGAAAGATGCTTTTCCCAAAAGGAGTGGTCCATTGTGGTTCTAAAATACTTATCCCTAGAAAGATTCAAGACTACAATTTTTGCAGACTGAGACAATGGGATAAAAACTATTTCAGTACAGAGGTTGTGGGGGAAATAAGATTTAATGGGATTAAATAAACATTTTTTTTCTTTATTGGGACAGTTATTGAAAAGGTTAATTTTTTTTTGCAAAACTCAACAAACATTACTCTTTTTTGCTAATTGTTTGGTTTCAATTAACTTCAACAAAAAGTTGTTTATTTGAAATGGAAAAATTTGAATGCCCCTGATTCATAAATGATCTAAAAGGGCAATCTTTAACTAACTTGTTCTCCTTGATGAGCAGTTTTGTTCTTCTTTCCCTCTGGACAACAAACTGCTTCTAATAGGTCCTCCTGAAATAACATGTTATACATAAGGGAAATTTAAATCTGAACAAATTCTTAGAGATTTCAAGTTCTCAAAAACACAATAAATCATATAATTATAAAAATGTTATGTTCAAAGAACTCAACCAAATCTAAATTAGAAATAGATTCTTTTGCTCTCTGTGTGTCTCTGTCTCTCTGACTCTCTGTCTGTCTCTCTTTGCCTCTGTCTCTGTCTCTCTCTCTCTCTTTCTCTCTCTCTCTGTATGCCTCTCTCTGTGTCTCTCCATCTTTCCTAAAGCAAGTAAAATTTACCTTTCTCTTTTTTTCAGGAAGTAGCTTATTCCTCTATGAATGAATTTGAAAGGATAGCATAAAAACAAATGTTCTTAACAAGCACATAGATAAATGTTTGCACGTTTTTCTTTGCTGCTGCAGACATGCCATGCTTTTTTGTAAGTACTACCAATTATAAGTAACTATAAAAAGAGAACTTTATTAAGTTGGGTTAAGAACTATTTGTTTATATAAAGAGCAACCTTAAATTTCTCTCCCTTTTCTCCCTCCATTCTCCCCTCTCTCCAAGTATTGAATAATACATATAGCAGGCTAAGGGGTCAGGAAGATGTTTACCTAGCCTAGCATTTGATTGAATCTAGGGTTCTTGGGCACTTCATTTCATTGGTCATTCTATATACGAAGTTGAAAAATCCCCTCTGGATGTGATCATTAATGCTAAAATATTCCATTATGGTCAGAACACTTACAAGGAATGAAAAGATACAATGCCTTATTAATTTTAGAATGTCATGCATCCACAAGAAGCACTGGGTTCTTTCCAGATTTAATTGGCAAAATCTGGATTGCATCACTTTTGTTAAACCATGGTTAATCATATTTTGATTCTGGTTTTATAACCTATGAAAATGTGGAACAATTTTAGTTTTACAAACAGAAAAAGAACTGATGATTTTTCAGTCCCCTTTTCTGTTGTAAAGCTAAAATTCATATCTTAGTTTAATTCTTTTGCTATTAAATGACAGTATTTTAAAGAAGCTTCTCACTTGTCATTATCATCCTGAAGATTATAGAAAAGCCTTCGATTTTATACAGATTACAGAAAAGCCTTCAGTTTTATATAAAGTGGAAAACTTCTGCATTTTGGTCCTAAGTCTATTCATGTTCAATATATATATATTTTAGTGGGAAATGTGAAACTTTCTTTTCCCTACATTTAATTAGATATGGTTATAACTTTTAATTATAATGCTTTCAAAGAATTAATTCAATAACTCACATTTCTACATTGTCTTACTATTGAGTCATTGTTCAGTTGTATCTGATTCTTTATGACTCCATTTGTGTTTTTCTTGGCAAAGATTAGCATAGTTTACCATATTTTTTCTCCAGCTCATTTTACAGATGAGAAAGTGGAGGCAAACACAGAATAACACAGCTAATAAGTGACTGAGATCATATTTGAATTCAGGAAAGGAGTCTTCCTGACTTGAGGCCCAACACTTTATCATTGCATTACCCATCTTCCCCTACCTTGGCTTAGAAGTGGATTTTTTTAACTTGGGTATATGAAGGAGAATCAGACCATGTACATGCACACAGTCCCATTTTTTATCTTAAGTAGAATATCTGGTCAAGTTACATTATAACTGTCTTTGTTTTTTTTTTTTAATTTTTTTTATATTTTTTTATAACTGTCTTAAAATATAGAGAAAAATATAAAGAATAAATTAGAAGCTGTAGAGTTGAAAAATTAATGGGTGCTAGTATAGAACTGAAAGTGAAAAAATACTAAATTATGAGGTTGAAAAGGATATTATTTTTGCTTCCTATATTTCCTCTGCTTCATAGAATCCCTTAGCTACCTTCAATGCTCACCTCAAACATTACCTTTTATGTGCAGACTTTTTTGATTACCACAGCTACTATCATAGCTATTTTCCCTTCAAATGTCCTTGAATTTATTTTGAATATATGCTGTAATTCCTTAAATGTCATTTCTCCCAATAGAATATGTTTCTGGAATCCTTGCTCTCCTATTGTATTTTTTTGTTTGAATATCTCCAGTATCTAGAATAGTACTTAGTACATAGTAAATATTTAACTGCTAGCTGCTTGATGGATGATTGAGAGAGATATGATAAAAAGCAATTATATGGTAGGAGCTGGAGAGACAAGATCAGAAAGTTTCATGGAGGTAAGAGGGTCATTTTGTTTTATTTTATTTTTTCTTTAATAAGATCTTGAAACATGGCATCCTAGAATGTTAGAACTATAATGGATCTTAACAATTAAGAGAACAAAACACTTTATTAGACATATTGGGAAATTGACACCCAAGATCATATAGTTAGTCTCTGGCACAACCAGAAATGTAACTGTTCTATTTCCATTAGAGTGATCGTGATATCTACAATATAAAAGAAGAACAAATTTCAGATATCATGGAGCCATGGTCAGGATAATGTAAGATTTAATAGTTTCTACATTAAAGGAACTAAGGACTTGGAATTTGATATCCCAAAGGGTAAAGGAGCTAGGATTACAACCAAGAATCACTAAATATAATCTTTTAGGGGGGAAATGGATGTTCAATGAAACAGATAGTTTTCAAGCGTTCCTGATGAAAAACTAGAGCTGAATAGAAAAATTAACTTTCAAATTCAAAACTCAAGAGAAAAATAAAAAAAGGTAAATAGGAAAGAGAAATCATTAAGGGATTCAATAAGACTAAATTGTTTACATTGCTACATGGGAAAATGATACTTGTAACTCATAAAAACTTTCTTATTAGCCCAATTAGGAGTATATATAGAGGATACATGTGTGAGTTGAATATAATGAGATATTTACCTAAAAAATAAAATTAAGGCACTGGGAGGAGAAATGACCAGTGGAATGGGGGGAAATTAACTGACATATAAGAGGCACAAAGGAGCTTTTACAGTGGATGGGAAGATAGAGAAAGTGAGGTGGGGAATGCATTTATCTTACTTTCATTAAATTGATTCAAAAAAGAAATAACATATACACTCCTTTGGTTTTAGAAATAAATCTATTTTACCTTACCTGAAAATAGGTGGGGAAGTGATCAGACAAAGGGATGGGACTGGTAAAAGGGAGGGTGGTTTGAGGAAGGCAAAACTCTGAAGCAAAACATTTTTGAGAATGGATAAGGTGGAAAAAGAGAGAGAGAGAGAGAATAAAATAAAGAGATGGAAAATAAGATAGGGGAAATATACAATTTATAAGCATAATTGTGAAAAAAATTACAAGAAGTTGATCTGATAAAGACCTTATTTCTCAAATGTAAAAATAATTGAGTAAAATTTATGGAAATAAAAGTTATTCATCTATTGACAAATTGTCAAAGGATATGAATAGATCATTTTCAGATGAAGAAATCAAAACTATTTATACACGTTTGAAAAAATACTACAAATTACTGTTGAGTAGAGGAATGCAAATTAAAACAACTCTGATCTACAGCACCCCATTTATCCAATTGGCTAATATGACAGAAAAGATAACTGACAAATATTAGAGTAGATATGTAAAAAATATTCACTAATAATTATATTAATTCAACCATTCTGTGGAATAATTGGGAATCATGCCCCCAAATCTATAAAACATACCCTTTGACCAAGTAATACCACTACTAAGTCTGTATCCCAAAGAGATAACAAAAGAAAAAAATAAACCTTTATGTATAAAAATATTTATGTCACTCTTTTATTAGTGGCAAAGATAGGAAATTGAGGGGATGTCAATTAGGGAATGGCTGAACAAATTGTATATGAATTGTGATAACTACGCTATAAGAAATGATGAGCAGGATGACCTCAGAAAAACCTGAAAAAATCTTATATGAACTGATAGAAAGTGAAATGAACAGAATCAGAAAGATTTTATACAGTAATGTTGCTACATTGATATGATGACCAACTGTGGATGAGTAAGCTACTCTTAGCAATAAAATTCTGAGGGTCTTTTGCTATCCATGTGTAGAGAAAGCACTGATGGAGTACAAATACAGCTGGAAGCATCCTTTCTTTTTTCTTTCCTCCTTTTTCTTTTATTTTGTCTGTGCTTTCTTTTACAAGATGACTAGCATGGATTTTTTTTTTTTGCGTTACTACATATGTATAACCTATATCAAGTTTCTTGTCATCTCAATGGGGGAAGAGGCAAGGAAGAGAGAGAATCTAGAACTCTAAAATTAAAAAAAAAATACATTGAAATTGTTTTCACAGGCAATTGGGGAAAATGAAATTTTAAATTAAAGAAAATAAAAGAGTAGAATTTCAACAGAAAAAGAAGAAAGAATAGGAATTCAAAAAATACAAAACAATATGAGGAAAATCATAAAGGAGGAAGACTAAAGAGAGATGTTAAGAGGGCTGAGAAAACTAAGAATACCAAGAGCCTAAAATATAAAGAGCAGAAATCTACTTCAAGATTTCTAAAAGAATGGGAATAATATGGGAAGAGAGTTCAAGATAGAGATTAGAGCTGACTATATAGTTCTGGAAATTGAATTGGATGAGATGATGAGGTAAGATATTATGGAGTTAGAACACAATAGGGCCCAGGATAAAGTCTTGAAGAACAGAGTTAGTGGTAGAGAGGAACAGGGACTCAGATAACCTGTTTCCTACTCATGCTCAGTTCAACACTTTCCTGTTCCCAGTCTTGTCCTGCCAAACCTCACCCCTGAATTATTTCTACCATCTTATCGCTTCTCCCCTACTTACATGCTATGGAATGAAAATGAAAAAAAAAATTATCAACTCTGCTGATTGAATGCACTGCAAATTTGTGTTACAAAATCTCAACTAGGCCCTCACTGAAGCAGGACAATCCTTTTATATATCACCACAGCAACTTTTTCAAACATTTTCATTCTTTCTCAAATCTCCCATAATTGTTCTCCTCCATGTATCCCCATCTCTCTTCAGACACCCTGAGAATCTTTCCTCCACAAATCTCTTTCTACTCATGTCTATCTTTTTACTTATTTATTAAAGTGATCTTCCTAAAAGATTACTTTGCCCACATAACCCTACTAGTCAACAAACTTAAGTTCTCTTTTACCTCTATAATCAAATCTCAAATCCTTTGGCATTCAAAGTCATTCATAGCAAATCTCCCTCTTCTTTGTCTTGTTATATCTGTCTCCCAAACACTTTATGATCCAAGGACACTAACTTCCTTTTTCGTCCTTCAATAAAATGTTACATTTTTTAACTTTGAGGACATTCACTGACTAGCACATCATGTCAGGAATGATGTCTCTTCATCTCTGCTTATTGCTATCTCTGCCTTCCTTTAAGTCATTATTAAAATTCTACCTTCAATAAAAATCCTTTCCTGATCTTGCTTAATAATTCTACATTCTCATTGTTGATTATAGTCAACTTATCCTGTATATAATTAATTTTAAATAATTGTTTAAAGATTTTCTTCTCCTTTAGATTGTGAACTTTTGAGATCAGAGGCTACCTTCTATCTTTTTTTGTATTTCCAGTGCTGTAAGGCATATCACCTAAAACATAATAGGCACTTAATGTTTGTTGATTGACTAGCTCATTTCTCATCTATTGCTCCTACAATCCCTCTTTTTTCTTCAATTGTATTTACAGTTTTTGAAATGGTAGTTTTTAGAAAATGGTATACTTTAGCAGGAAATCACAATATGAGATTCCTCTATTCTTTAGAAAATCTGTTTACAGAAAAGTTTCCACATTCACACATTACATTACCTTATTCCCACATCCACAGTGAGTCATGTTTCTTTTTATCATTGGTACATTTAATTGCTATGAATGTCACTGATATTTTACAAATGTTTAGAGTCTCTGTGACAAAATTTAATTTGCTATTTTAAAGACTGCCAGGTGAGTATTTCAATTATAATTCTTAGCAAGTGAAAGTTGTTTAAATAGAGAAGGTCATTTTATGTTTCATTTAAAAGCATTCTGAGATAAGAATTTAGCATGTAACAAGCTACAAATGAACAAATCATGAAGAATCTTAATCACAATTTTCATTTCATTTCACTTACTCCATTTATTTTTAACTTGAAATAGTGCAGATTTCTTCCTTCCCTCCTTGCTTGCTTGCTTGCTGCTTTCCTTCCTTTCTTCCTTCCTTCTTTCCTTCCCTCATACCTTCCAGTTTCTGGTATAAGAACTCACTATTTCACACAAAAAAATTGCTGGGAGAATTAGAAAATAGTGTGACAGAAGCTGCACACTGACCAGTATCTACTACTCTATTACCAAGATAAGCTTGAAATAGATTCATGACATTAAAGATATCCTATAAGGAAATTAGGAGAACAAGGGATACTCTATCTGTCAGATCTGTGGAAAAGGAAGGATTTAATATCAAAGAAGAACTAGAAAACTTTAGGAAATGCAAAATGGATAATATTTTATATTATATTGAAAAGGTTTTGTACAAGCAAAACCAATGCAGCCAAGATTAGAAGGAAACCAAAAAAACCAGGGAAACAATTTTTATAGACCTGTGTTTCTGATAAAGGCCACATTTCTAAAATATATATAGATTTTTTTTTCAGTGACAAGCAGTTGTTTCAACAAAAATATGTAAAGTGCCTCACTTCTGATCTTTGAAGTTAAAGAGGTCAATAGAGGAGGTAAATAAAGTCAAGACAAAGAAAAGCTCTCTTGCTTCTTCTCTTAGGTTATTGTTGGACAATAAGCTGTACCGAACTTTATACAATGAGCTTTTCTCAGATGAGCTCCCAGTGACTTTATAGTTTATCAGACTTTTTAACATTTTGAGGTAATTCTTTTTAAACCACTTGATCTTAATTAACTTCTTATTTTCCTTACATTCTAAGTCTTTCTAGCAATATGGGGCTCTTTTCCTCTTCAAGGGTTTAACCTGACTTCCCCAATCTTATCTTCACTTGAATTACATTGCGTCAAGTCAGGGATAGGGTCTGATCTTTGAATCAGTTCTATCATACCATACAAACACACACACACACACACACACACACACACACACACACACACATACTCACACACACACAGATGCATAGATATATGCAATGTTTTGCACCTATCCTCATCCTGGGTCAGTGCTTGTGACTTTGAACTACTCTCCAGGGTGCTGTTTATTCATGTATTCAAAATTGTCTCACTCCAATTTTTCATGTAAATTTTTTCTCTTCCCTTTTTGGCTACTAAAATGTTCAAAAATAAAAGGGCAGTTTCTTACATTTTGGATTTCAAGGTTGCCCTTTATCCAATTCATTCTATTAAATATTCCCAGAAAAAGAGCTTGGAAAATATCTATAATTGTGCACTTTTTCCTCAATTTTTTTTTCCTTTTTAATAAGTTTTTGATAGATGATTTAGAAGCATCTTAAAAAGATTTTATTATACCTGCAGCTTTGAATTTATTTTTTCTAATGATATGAGGAATTTCAAAGTTCCCAGGTTCTGTATGTATGAACATTAAGAAATCATATACTGTACATATATTTTATACTCTTTTCAATATCATTAACTTCAATAAAATCCAAATATGTGCTTTCTTTCTTTCCTATGGGAAACACATATGAAAAAGTCAAGAATATAAGAAGTTTTTTAAAAAGGTTAATAGTAACTAAATTCACTGGATCATAAATTTACCGGTGATTGAGGGCCCTATGTTGCTGCACATAATATATTGGATATGTCATTACACTCAACTTCTATTTAATAGTCTTCATAAAATTCAAGTTCTTTTCCTTAAAGACACCATTGTATGTCTTCAAAAAAGAAAGCAGTCTTGGGCCAATTGTCATTTAGGAGAGGGTGAGATGAAAGAAAAGTTTTAAAATTAACAGTAAGAGTTATGTGTTTAGAGGTAGGACAACTGAGATAATGAATTTAACACCTATAGTGTCTTTCTTTTTAATGATTCAGTATTCTGTTTTTGGGTGAAGCAAAGGTATAAATTTAGTCTGTTTAATATCCTCTCGAATACATAATTTTAGATTTTCTGAAGAAGAAGCAGTATCCACACTCTCTGAAACATAACTGAGGATTTGTGGACATTAGCAGGTAGAGGGGTCAGAGGATTCTATATCTTTTTCCCAAATGAAGATTAGTGTTACTGAGTTTAATGCTCATGATGTCATGATATACTGAGTATAGAAGTTGTCAATAAATATGATCCAGATAACTTGATGGTTAGTGATCTATATGGAGTCCATACTCATTAAGCCCTAATCTCATGAACCCTCTCATACATTAAGCCTGGAATAAATGATTCAGCAGAAAAAACATGGAAAGATCTGGAACAAAGTGAGACAGGTTTTTTTTTTTTTTCTTTTTGTTTTCTCTAAGTAAAAAATCATGATTTCATGAATGCTTGTACTTGGTGAAATGCCAAGCTGAGAAGCTCCCAGGGCCACACCAGAGAATTGTATAAAATACTAATGAAAAATATATACAAATTATAGGTTCAAAAATGAGATTTATAGAGGTCCTACAATAGGATTAGGGTGAGAAGAAATTAGCTTGCAATGTGAACTTGCTCAAAACATTCAAGTATGATATGGGCCTCTATTTCCATATTACTTATTTTGAAAAGAACAGACCAAAAGAAACACACACACAAACACAAAAAAATTCTAGTCTTTTCTATTATCCAATCTAATAGGTGTGAGGTGGGACCAAAGAATTGTTTTTAATTTATATTTCTCTTATTAATAGTGATTTAAAGCATTTTATGACTATAGCTAACTTTTATTTCTTAGTCTGAAAAATACCTGTTATTTGACTTTGACCTTTTAACATTTGGGGAATGACTTGTATCCTTGTAAATCTGACTCAGTTCACTATATATTTTCTATATCATGCTTTCATCTGAAATACTTGCAATAAAAATTGTTTCTCATCTTTCTCCTTTCCTTCTTATTTTTATTACATTGGTTTTGATTAATTAAAGATATAAATTTATTATAAATGAAAATGTCTATTTTGCATTTTAAACGCTCTCTTTTGTTTGGTCATAAATTCTTCCCTTTTCTGAAAATATATGAGAGTTAAATTATTTCTTATTCTCTGAATTTGCTTGTGGCTTCACCCTTTATGTTTAAATCATGAATCAATTCATTAGTTCCTCTGAGAAGCAAGACATTTTCTATCAGGTCAACAGAATACCATCACCAATGCTTTGAGGAAAAATGGGCTAAAATTTAAAGATAATGTTATCAAACAAAAACGGACTTTAATATTCACTGAGGAGTTGGCTGCTAATATCATTCATTAAAATCACATATCTTTCCCACACACACACATTTTCCTTCTTTTCCCTGATGCAAAGCTTTATTTTTCTTTCCACTTCTCTTATCCATGCCAATTTTTTCATTCAATTCAAATCATCATATTATAAATCACTTACTATGTGCAAGAACTTAGGTTAACTGCTAATGGTGGTATGGTCATTTTCACTCTTGCTTGAAATCTCTTAAAAAGTGAAATTCTTAGGGAGCTATTCATAAAATCTCCCATTTTCTTTTTGCTTCTAAAAGATGACTTGACCAGCAATGTAAATATAAAAATGAGAATGTTCTTCAACCCCAAATACTTCCTTCTCACAGTAGTTATACTGAGTAATGTAAAGAATGGAAGACTATTTTATAGGGAGAAACTTACCACTCAAACCCATGCCAGAACTCTGTGTGAAGGAAACATGTTCACTTCTTCCTACTCTAAGTCTAGTGAGTCATCATTGTTAGGATGTCATTGCATGACTACAAATCAACTGTGAGGAAGTCTTTCCTGACCTAGGAACTCATAATATGAATAAATTACTGGCAATATTTCAATCTCAGAATGTCCTAGGGCTCTGTCCCTCTCCCTTACTGTCAATTAAATTTTGCCTCAGGTGGAAAAATTCCTAAGTATTCCTCCAAAGTTTAACAGATAGATATGGAAAGAACTTATCTAGGCACCTTATTTTTAGATATCTTCCAAAGTAAAGATCTCAGACTCATGGCTACCTGACCATAAGCCCCAGATATGAGGAAGTTAGATTAAAATGTGATTATCACACACACACACACTCACACATACACACACACACACACACACACACACACACATATTGATCTGTGGTCCTCTACGTCAGGGTGGAGCCAGAGATCTGTTTCTATTTAAGTTTGGTACTGTGCTTCAAAATTATTTAGGTCCATTTTGAAGATTTATCTGAATTCTGGGATTCCTTAGATAATTTGATAAATATTAATTATGTGGCTAATAATTATAAGATATTTTTGTTTAAAAAATTTATTATTAATATTAGTTTTAATTGTGGGATTTTAAAGGTTTATTGAATTTTTGACATATGAAGCCTTTCTTGGAGCCTTTCTTTTCTTGATATATATCAACAAACCAATGTAAAGTAGTTTGTTAATACATAGCCTTTCAAAAATACAGCTAATGTTCAAAACTCATCAAATAGTTAATAATCCTCATATAGAAATGACACTGGAGTAAAGTAAATTAGAATCCATTATACCTGTTCCCTCCTTGTAAAGTATTTTTGATGAGAGGATAAGGCATTGCATTAGACATGAGAACACTGAATTAGGAATAAGTACATCTCCATCATTGTGTGATAATGGAATTTCACTTAATCTTTTTCTATTTAATTTTCCTATATGTAAAATAACTGTAATAATTTCAGTCCTGTGTACCTCACAGAGATTAGAGAAGAAAATATGCTGATGAATGTGGAAAAAATTTGAAAAGTATAAAATTCTATATACATTCTTATCTGATGCTATTTTGTTGTTATTATTTTAATTGTTTGAGTCATATCTGACTCTTTGTGACCTCATTTCTTAATAAAGATACTGAAATGGTTCTGCCATTTCATTCTCCAGCTCATTTTGAAGATGAGGAATTGAGACAAACAGGTTTAAGTGACTATTCAAGATGATACCTTTGGTAACTATCTGAGGCTATATTTGAACTCAGGTGTTCTTGATTCTAGGCTCATTTTGTCACCTAGCTGCCTATTTTATACTGCTACATAATGTCAAATATATTAACAAGGTAATATTAATAATATTATTTAAAAAGATAAATGAGCATATCTTAGTTTAAACTCACATAATGTACCATCTATAAATTTCAGTTTTATTTGGATAATGATTCCATACTGAATATAGCACTCATATTCATAAAATTTGCTATATTTATGAATATAGCAAATATATGCATGGCTTCTAAAGTTACATTTTTTTTCATTTCTAACTATGTGCTAGGTGATGAAACAATTTCACTCAGATTCAAATTTTTAGTTGCATATTGCAGTTCAATAAGCAGTTTTGCTTATTGAAATATAACTTAATTGTTTTAAACAAGTCTTCAATAATACTCTGTTATTCTTATAATTCTATTAAGCTATATGCTGAATTACACATAAGAACAAAGTATAGCCAACGTCCATAAAGTTCCTTACATAACTCATGACTGATTCCTAGACAAAGATTAGAGTTTATCTATCATTACTTCATATCACCAGGAACATCATCCAACTGCAAAAATAGATCAACTTTTAAAAATATATTTTCTCATAAATTTTAAACACTATTTGAATGACTTAAAATAAATTATGTATAATCAAAATGAAAACAAGCATCTGTAAAGCATTTGCTATCTAAAAGATGCTGTTTAATACCTGATTATATGAACTCAAAAAACCAACCAACCAAACAAAAACAAGAAATCTCTTCCCACAAGGAGCTTCCATTCTACAAGTATGACATCTTATTATCACAGATAAGAGAAATATAATATGATGTGAATGAGGTAGTAAGAACTCTAGAAAATAAGGAAATTGGAAAAGGCTTCATGTAATATATGGCACCTCAGATGAGACTCAAAAGAGTTTCAGCATGCAAAAAAGTAATGTAGTGAGAATTCAGTTTAGACATATGGAAAAAACTACATATAAAAAATGGAGGTTGGGGGATGGAACATGGACTTCCTTTTAGTAGTCCAATCTGACTAGAACTTCCAAATATAGAAACAGCAAAAAAAAATTGAAATTAATGCAGAAAGGCAGATTGAAATTAAACTTTCTTTTAAAGAAATATCTCTGTCTAGCATGTTTTTCTTCACCTCAAGAAAAGATGCTGATCCATATATGCTTTAAATTTACTTCAAAGGAAGATAATCAACTCTTCAAAACATTTTTATCAGTTGCAGTGGATTTGCTAAATAACTTCTACTTCATAATTCACTTATGTGTTCCCATAAAGGGTTTGTTTTTAATTATTTTTTCTGATTTTTTATTTAGCATGGCAGGATGAAAAGGAAAGGATTTCCTGGGCTTCCTTCTGTGTTGACTCCAACAGCACTCTTAGAATAAATATGGAATAAAAATGTCCCATCCCCTTTAGTGAAGGGCTGTCCATTCTCCTGACAAAGGCTGAGACCGCTCCCATGGCACCTTAGCATGTAATGAAATACTGGTATTCAAATTAGAATCTAATCAGGAGGAGCAGATAAACTGATATATTTGAGCCTTGTCTTTTTTGTTGCCAATTACTCCAGGTTCCTAGTGTTCATGTCTTCCATAGAATTTCTTTAATTAGCACTTTAATAGCTCAGCTTCAGAGGTTTGGCTCAGAAGAGAACTTTCCCAAAGCTGCCAAATGGTCTCAAGTAGGAGGTGATTAAATTCAGTCTCGAGCAATAGGCATCTGCATGCATTCTTTGTATCACAGTGTGCATTTCATGATGTGTTCCCAATAATTTGTGTCCAGAGGGATGGGACGCTGTCAGGAAATGTATTTGAACATGCTGCCTCACATCATTAAGCACTGTCTATGTAGTATTGATTTAGATCTGTTTTCATAATAGGATTCTTGACTCTCCATTAAGCACAGGTTTATGTTGGTAAGAAAAGAAAATATGCACACGGGGGTGGGCATAATATTTTGTTGGGATTGACCCAAGAAGAACAAAAACACAGATACCTTTTTTAAAGTAAAACAGGAGTACTGTAGTTTTTTTTTTAATCTTCTTGCTCCAAAAATACAATATTTCTATGTCAGAAGTTTATTCATTTTTATGTCACTTAATTAGGATATAGATGGCTTAGCACATCAAGATGGTGAGAGTTTGAATCATTTCAAGATTTTTTTAGAGTTTTTACATTATTAGCCTATAGCATATATTTAAAAATTTATCCTTTTCAGAAATTTCCCTCTTTGATTCTACTACCACAATAATTTTGGTTGATATTTTATCTTTTCCCAATGTCATCACACCAAAAAAAAAGGGGGGGCAACAAAAATGATATAATAAAAACTTATCAAAGCCAGTGAGATAATTGAAACTCCAAAGTTCAAGTATTATTGATGTTCTATGAAATTAGTAATTATTATCATGCCAGTCCCTAATACACCTTGGTCTTGGATCATTCATGTATAATTCAGTTCTTGTAGAAAACCTTTTGATTATTCTTCCTACATAAGAAATGCCTGCAGGCTGATTTAATAATTCTTCAAGTATGTCAGTATTTCACATAGAGGACAATAATAGTTTTCCATATCTATTGATGCAGGAATGAAAAGAAAAAAAAAGACTTCTTGATATGAAATGTAACAGATTTAAAAATAAAGAATTTTATCACAATGAAATTTATAACACATTACAAAATGCAATAACGGAGTGCTATGATCAGGCACCTTCACAAAATAGGTGAAGTATTTATTTGCATTATACACTTCCATCTCTTTTATTCCAATCTGTATTATTTCCTCCTTTCACCATTCCTTGTCTGGCATATGTGTGATATACCCCTTATAAATTTGCTTTCATTTTGCTATTAACTAATCTTTCCTAATATGTTAACAGATAATGAGGATTTGGTAACACATTCCAAGTATATATAGAGAATTTAAAAGGTGACTTTTATAGATAGAAAACTATTTGCAATCTAAAGAAATAAATGAAGAATGATGGGAAGACATGCAGTATGGCTAATATTGAGAAACATAGAGATTTGCTTATACTTCCTTCATGGTCTTCTATGAACATATCTATCCACTCTGTAACCTTAGCTTTCATGTTAGAATCTTTTGTTTGGAGATACCCAAGAGATTATAAACTTTTATGCTATTATAAGAGTAGTTCTTCCTTTAAAATAAATAACAATAATTCATATTTAGGGAATGTTTTCCCAAGAGAGATAAGAATATATTACTAGCAGTACTTTGGTCTTGATAAAATCAACCTCTTTTTCACTGGCCTTTGGAATTTTCCATGTCCTACCAACAGCACACTCCATATTATTTGATTTTATTAAAATTATGCCTGTCAGAGTGAGCAAAACTATGAACAAACAGTTCTCAAAGAATTGTAAAGTATCAGAAACATGTGAAAGAATATTACTAATGATGAAAGAATGTTACTAATGATAAAAGAAATGCAAATCAAAACAAATGTGAAGTGTCACTTTACACCCTGATAATTAACAAAAATGCCCCCCCAAATGCCAACATAATTTGTTAGGGAGTGATAAAATAATAGTTCCAAAAATATTTTAAAATAACTACATTGTTGTTGGAGATATAAAATGGTATAATAATTTTGGAAAGCTGTATGAATTTGGGTATATGACAACATATTTGAGCCTAATTATTTTCTTCTCTAAAGCTTTCATTGGATTCAATTCCTTTTCATATCATTTTAAGGTAGGAATTAATTAAATCTTCACACCTATGGTTTTTCTCTCTTCTTTATTTTTGAATAATTTCAGCTATTTTTTCTGTAAAATATTGATCTCTCTCCCCAAAAAAATGAAAGTAACATTTTCAAAAGTTCATTGGAAATCTCTATGAGGATGTTCCATTGTCACCTAAGATTAATACAACTAAATCATAATTTCTTCCTACAATCTTATTTTCCTGAATTTCTTATGTCTTTTCCGGGACCATCTTTCTCTAAGTAAATTCAGTAAATGGTATAGTAAAACCTAAAAGTTCAGAGAATATCTTGGGAGTGCCAAGTTATTGGTCTTAGAATTAAAGTCAAAGAGTCTTATTGGCAATCTGAACTTATACAGAAATGAACAGAGAATTTTTGTAGGAATGGTGGAACCAGAGGGTGTGCTTAAGTCAATTTGACAAAGCTCTGAAGAACTAATTATTAAACTTTCAGTGTAACATATATTCCAGAAATCTATAAATGCTACAAATCAGGTTTTGACATATTATTTTGTAGCTTATCTAGATTGAGAAAAATGCCAATAATGCCTATTATACTGAAAAGTGCATTATATATGATCGTTTTTTTTCTGGAGAGATAATTTTTAAACATTTATTAGTAATCCCCTAGAGATACAGCATATTTTAAATCTCCTATATACTTTCTTGTAGGCAACAGCTTTTAATATCCGATTATATCATATTATTTTCATTTTTTCCTTCCCTTTTAATTTTTTCCATATTTTTTTGTCCTTTTAGTCTCCTTAGATAGATAGATATAGTGTGTTAATAAGCTTAATTATCTATATTGTTCTTACTTGGTTATCTAAGAAAAGAGAAGAATCCTTGATATATTAGCTTATTAATTGTTAATTGTATCATACATCTAATCTTATAAGGTTCAAAAATTAAGTTTTGATGATATTTTAGAGATCCACTAATCACCACTGAAATAAGTGATCTGGCTGAGATTATGTTGCCTTCTTAAATATTTCTCGTCTTGTTAAGACCATAAAAGGAGTACAATTTTGTATAACCTAATTGGGTTACAGTTTGAAAGATAAGAAATCCACATTTCATCAAACCTGCTGTATATTTTTCAGTTTAGCATCCTTCTACAAAGATGACATTTTTGAACATCTTTGAACATTTCCATTAAATTCATCAAAAATTGTGATAGATTTATGAATATTCCCCTTTATAAAGCTTCAAAATAAATACATTCTCCCTGTTAGATAAAAGACTCATGATGGTATAATAGAATGTTGGTCTATGTCAGGAAGAATAAGATAATAATCCCTCCTCTGATGCTTACCAGCTATACTGCATATACTATTTCATATCATTTTTATTAATGATTTAGATAAAGGCATAGATGTATCATGAACATAGCTTCCCCTGAGGAAATGATAGCTATGTCAAACTATAGTTTGGCTAGACCCGGTTTTGAGTATCTCTTCCAGTTCTGGACTCCATTTTAGGATATTGACAAATGCACAGGGTAGAGAGAAAGACAACTTGAATGGTAAAGAAGCTCAAATCCATGATATATATGAATCTCTTCATGGAAAAGGAGATACGTATCTTGAGTAGAGATGATTTGGGTGAACATAATAGTAATCTTCAGCATTTGAAACCCTGGGATGCTGAAGAAGGATAAGTTTTGTACTTAATATCAGAGGCCAGAACTAGAAATAATGGAGAGCAGTTGCAAAGTAGCAAATTTAGCTTTGATTCAAAGGGTACAAAATTACTAACAATGAGAGCTTTACATAAGTGTAATGGGCTCCTTTAGCATGGGGAGAGGAGACTTCAAGCAAAGAGTGATTAGGTTGCAATGAGAAAACTTTTTTCAGGTTTGGGTTGAATTAAAAGACTTTTGAGGTATCTATCAGCTTTGAAATGTATGTTTCTAAGAAAATTGCTTTTTTAATTTTTAAATAATGTAACAAATTTATGAATTTTTAATTTTAAATAAACATCTTTCCCATTGTATTTTCATCTTTATTATAACACACATGTTAATAAAAATAAAAAATATTATAGAACATACTCAGAATTTTTCTTTTTAATTTTAGGTGCTAGGACTCTCTATTTGCCCAAGCTGGAATGGCATTTGCCACACATTCTAATTATTGTGTAAACTCTGACCTGTTTTTTTTTTCTGACATGAACTTGATTCATCCTCATTATTGAATTAAAGTCAAATTATTAAGTTGCCTGAAATAAGGTTGCTTTTGAATATAATGTATGTAAGAACATGGCTATAATCATATAATTCTGCATAGGGATTTCACAAGCTACGTTGTAAGACCATTTATACTGAGAATAAAGAGAGGGTCATACAGTATTTGCTTTAAATTTTACTTATCCTTCTTTTGAAAACAGTGTCACTTGGTTGTACTTGACGGACCTAAATAAGTTGTAATATATTTCAGATAGAAAAAAAGCTATGCAAATGATGTTATCAAAAATTGTATAGTCTTTTTAATAATAAGCCCAATTCGTTGATCTTTTCTTTCTCTATTTTATGCAAGTAAGCATCTAGAGATATGAAATTGCCCCTTATAACAGCTTTGGCCGTATCCCACAAATTTTGGTATGTTGTCTCCTTATTGTCATTCTCCTGGATGAAATTATTGATTGTGTCTATGATTTGCTCTTTCACCC